>JAREIK010013675.1:0-48041 GCA_029783825.1 Sapria himalayana
ATGAGAGATAGATATATAAATAGATAGACATACAGTATATAGATAGATATAAGATCGAAGATACATAAATAATGAGATTGACAAATATATATCTATATATAGACAGATAGGCACATAGAAAGATATATGATATATACACATATAGATATATTATGAATAGATAGATAGATAGAAGATAGATAGATAATTTGACATATAGATAGATAGAAAGAGATAAAGATAGATAGATAGATAGATAAATATACAAATAAAGATATAGACATTTAGATAGATATATAGATAGATAGATAGATAGTAAAATACATAGATAGACAGACAGATATATATATATATATATATATATATATATATATATATATATATATATATATATAGACACAAAGACAAATAGACAAGTAGACAGATTAATTGATTGATTGATTGATTGATTGACAGATAGATTGATTGATTGATAAATAGATAGTTAGATAGATATACAGATAGATAGATAAATAAACAATAAGAAATATTGATAGATAAGCATAAAGATAGATAGATATACAGATAGATAGATAGATAGATAGATAGACACATAGACATCAAGACATATAGACAGATAGGCTTATAGATAGATACTTAGATAGATAACCAGATAGATAGATAGATAGATAGATAGACAGATAGAAAGATAAATATTTCAAAATAGACAGATAGTTAAATAGATAGATAATTATACAAATTGCCAGAAAGACATATAAATAGACAGGCAGACAGATAGATAGATAACTAGATAGAAAGAAGACATATAGACAGTTAAATAGATAGACAGATAAACAGATTGAAATATAGATAGTTAAATAGATAGATAGATAGATATACATACAGACACATAAGAAGAGACAGGTAGATAGATTCATAGATTGATAGATAAAAAGATAAATGAATAGATAGATAGATAGATAGACTGATAAACTAATAGAATTATAGAATGAGAGATATATAGATAGATAGATATACATATAGATATAGATAGATAGATAGATCGAAAATACATTCATAGAGAGATAGACAGATAGATAGATATATCGATATTAGATATAAAGATAGGTAAATAGACAGATAGATAGTTGGACATATAGATAAATAAAAAGATAGATATATAGACAGATAGACAAATAGTTTAATATATAAATACACATATATATAGATCGACAATTAGACAGTTAGATAGATGTGTAGGTTGGTAGATAGATAGATATATAGATATATAGATATATAGATATATAGATATATAGATATACAAATAGACTGATAGATAGATAGATATATAGATAGACAGATAAAAAGTTTGAAAGAAAGAAAGATAGATAGAGAAATAGATAGATGGGAAGATAGATAGATAGATAAAGAAATAGATAGATGGGAAGATATATAGATAGATAGTAGATAGACAGATAGATAAATAGATAGAATGATAGATAGATAATAGATAGTAAGACAAATAGACAGATAGATAGATAGATAGATAGACAAATTGATAACTAGACAAATAAATAGATAGATATATAGATAGATAGATAAACAGATATATATATATATAGACAGATAGATAGATATACATAGAGACAGACAGACAGTAGATAGATAGATACATAGACATATATATAGATAGATAACATATAGATGTATAGCTAGAGAGATTGGCTAATAAATAGATAGATTGTTGGATAGACAGATAGAAAGATAAATGAGAGATAGACATATAGGCACATAGACAGGTTGTCACAATGGCAGTATAAATAGATAGATAGATAGACAAATAGATATACAGAAAGAATGAAAGATAGATAGATAGATATACAGAAAGACTGATAGAAATATAGACAATAGCAAGATAGAAAGATTAATAGATAGATAGACAATAGATAGATAAATAGATTGACAAATAAATAAATAGATTATTAGACAGATTGATAGATAGTTAGTTCGATAGATAGACAGATAACTAGATAGCCAGATAGGTATATTGATAAAGAAAAAGATAGATAGATAGATAAATAGATACAAAGAAAGACATATAGATAGATAGACAGATAGATAGATAAATATATAGATACATATAAAGATATACAGATAAATAGATAAATAGATAGTTAGATAGAGCATAAAAAAGACATATACATTAATAGATAGATAGATAGACATTTAGACAAATTTATATATATAGAGATAGATAGATACATATATAGCTAAATAGATAGAGTGATAGATTGACACATAGAAAGATAGATATATAAATAGATAGATAGATAGACAGATTGATACATAAACAGATAGATAGATAGATAGATTGATTGATTGATTGATCGATTGATTGATTGAGAGATATACAGATAGTAATATAGAAAGAAAGAAAGATATATTGATTGATAGATTGATAGAAAATTGATAGATCGATAGATAGATAGATAGATACATAGATAAATAGATAGATAGATAGATAGATATACATATAGATTGATACACAAATTGATAGATAGACAGATAGACATATATACATATATACAGATAGATAGATAGTCAGATAGATAGATAAAGAAATCAATAGATGACAGATAGTTAAATATACAGATAGACAGATTGATAGATAGTCAGATAGACATATATAAAGATATTAAGACAGATATATATAAAGATAGACAGATAGATAGATTTTTAGTTATATAGATTAAGAGATAGACAGAAAGATAGATAGTTATATAGACAGAAAAACAGATAGATAATTAGATAGATAGACACACAGATAGATAGATAGATAGATAGATATATAGATAGACAGATAGATATATAGACTAATAAACATATAGAGAGATAGACAGATAGCTAAATAGACAGAGAGAGATATATAGACATATAGAAAGAGATAGATTGCTAGATATACAGATAGAAAATTAGATGGATAGAGAAATAAATATATAGACAGCTAGACAAATAGACATATAGATATATAGATAGATTGACATTTAGATAGATAAAAAGATTTAAAGAAAAATAGATAGATTGATATACAGATAGACATATATATAGATATATAGATAGATAGATAAATAGATAGACAGATATATTAATAGGTAGATAGATAGATAGATATACAAATATCATGATATCTAAATTTCCATATGTCAAATACACAGATTGAAAGATATAAATATAGTTATATAGATAGATAAGTAGATAGATAGACAGACAAATAAATAAAAATATATATAGATAAACATAAAGATAGATATATAGATAGATAAATACATAGACAAATAGATAGATAGATAGATAGATAGATAGATAGATATATATATATATAGATTGCTAGAAAGCTAGATAGGCAGATAGAAAAAGAGATAGGATTACATGTAGACAGATAGACAGATAGATATATAGATAAATAGATAGATAGAATGTTAGATATATTGACAGATAGACAGATAAATGTATAGACATATGATAGATAGATAGATAAATAGATAGATAGATAGATATATAGACAAATAGACAAATTTACAGATAGAAACAATGATATATTGATAGAAAGATATATAGATATATAGATAGAAAGATAGACAAATATATAGATAGATAGATAAATTGATATATAGATTGACAAATATATACATAGACATATAGACAAATAGAAAGATAGACAGATAGATAAAAAAATAGATATACAGATAGACAAATAACCTGATAGCCATATAGCCATATGTATGATACATAGATTGAAAGATAGACATATAGACTGATAGATAAATAAAATGAAAGACAAATAGATGGATAGATAGATAGATAGATATATAGACAGATAGACAGATGGACAGATAGAAAGAAAGAAAGATAGATAGATAGATAGATACACATATAAATAAATAGACAAATATATAGATGATTAGATAGATAGATAGACAAATAGATAGAGACAGACAGCCTGATAACTAGATAGGCATATAGATTTAAAGATAGATAGAAAGATAGATAGATAGACAGACAGATAGATAGATAGAAAAATAAATAGATAGTTTGAAAGATAGATAGTTAAATAAATAGATAGATAGTTAGTTAGAAAGATAATCATATATACATATACATAGATAGATAAATAGATAAATAGTTATATAGATAGCTTTATTGATATACAAATAGACAAATAGAAACATAGCTAGATAGAAATAAAGATAGATTGATAAATAGACAAATAAATAGATAGAAATATAGACAAATATACAGATTGATATATTAAGAGATTAACAAATTGATAGATTGACAAATTGACAAATTGACAGAAAGAGTGATAGATAGATCAAGAGATAGATAGAAAGACAGATAGATAGATAGATAGATAGTCATATAGAGTGGTAGACATATTTACATATAGAATGATAGATAGATTAATAGATGGACAGATAGATAGGTAGATAATCAGAGAGATAGACAGACATACAGATAGATAAAAAATAGCTAGATAGATACACAAATAGACAGATAGATTAATAGACAAATAGACAAACAGATAGAAAGATAGATATATAGATGGATAATTAGATTGATAGATATATAGACATATAGATAGATAGATCGAAACATAAACAAATAGACAGATAAAAGATATATATATATATATATATATATATATATATATAGATTGATAGATAGACAGATAGACATACAAATATATAGATAGATAGGTAGATGGGCATATAGACAAATAGATAGAAATACAAATAGATATATATAGATAGATAGATAGATAGATAGAACAATAGATAGATAGATATGCAGATAGGGAGAGAGAGAGAGATAGATATATAGATTGATATTTAGATAGATAAATATATATACATAAATAATATATATATATATATATATATATATATATATCTATATCTATATCTATATCTATATCTATATCTATATCTATATCTATATATAGATTGATAGTTAGACAAATAGATAGATAAAAAGTTAGAGAGAAAGATAGAAAGATACATTGAATGATAGATAGATCAATATATAATTATACAGATAGAAATATAAACATATTAACAGATAGATATATAGACATATAGATAGATTTATAGATAGATAGATATCAAATTTATAGATAGAGAAATTGATGGACAGAGAGACAGATAGATAGATAGATAGACATATAGAAAGATAGATTGATAGATAGATTGACAAATATATAGATGGATGGATAGACACATAGACTTATAGATAGATTGACAGATAAACACAAAGATATTTAGGCAGATAAAAACATTCAAAAATAAATAGATAAATAGATACATAGACAGACAAATAAATAGATAGATAGACAGACAGACAGACAGATAGATAGATAGACAAATATATAGATAGACAGATAGATAAATCAACGGACAAAAATATAAATTGATAGATATATATATTGATAGTTAGATAGTTAGATAGATCGAAAGTTAGATAGACAGATAGATAGAAACATATATCTATAGATAGATAGATAGATAATATAACAGATAGTATTATAGACATATACACATATAGATAGATATACAAATAGACAGATTTATAGATTGACAAATAGTCAAATCATAGATAGACATATAGATAGATGATAGGTAGATAGATAGATAGATAGATTGTTTGACAGATAGATAAATAGATAGGTAGATATATATAAATATAGATAGACATATATAGAGATAAATATATAGATAGTTAGATAGATAGATAGACAAATAGGTAGATAGGCAGAATGATAGATTGGCAGATAGACAGACAGACAGACAAATAGATATGATAGATAGATAAATAGATTGATTGATTGACAAATAAACAGATAGATTGATTGATAGATAGATAAATATATAGATAATTAGATAGATAGATAGACAAATAGACAGATATAGAAATACATAGACATATAAACAAATATATAAATAGACTCATAGATAGATAGACATATAAATAGATTCACATATTGACAAAAAGATAGATATACAGATAGATAGATAGATAGAAAGATAGACAAATATATAGAGAGATTCTTAGACAGATAGATAAATAGATAGATAGATAGATAGCTAGACAAATAGACAAATAGATAGATAGATATATTGACAGATAGACAAATAGATAAATAGATAGAAAGATAAATAGGTAGATAGACACCTAAACAGACATATAGATAGATAGATTGATTGATTGATTGACAGAAAGACAGATAGATAAATAGATAGACAAATAGACAGTTAATTAGATAGATAGATACACAGATAAATAGATAGATAGATAGATATATAGACAAATAGAAAGAAAGATAAATAGATAAATAAATAGATATACATATAATTACATAGACAGACAGACAAACAGATAGATAGATATAATGATATATTGATAGATAAATAGACAGATAGACATATAGGTAGATAGACAGATAGGGAGATATATATATATAGGCAAATAGATACATAGAAAGATAGAAACATATAAAGATAGATAGATAGGCACATATGCAGATAGGCATATAATTGATATACAGATATACAGACTAACAGACAGATAGATAAATAGATAGACAGATATACACATAGATAGACATATAGACATACAGATAGATGAATTAATATATAAAGAGATAAATAGATAGACAGATTAGACAGATAGACAAATATCTAGATTGATAGATAGACAGATACATAGATAGATAGATAAATAGCTAGACAGATAGATAGCAGACATATAGACAGATAGATAGAAAAAAAAATATATAGATAGGTAGATAGATATATAGACACTTATGCACATAAACACATTGACAGATAAAAAAATAAGAACATAGATAGGTAAATAGATAGATAGACATATAGACAAATAGCTTGATAGAAAGATAGACAGATACCCAAATAGTGAGATAGATAGCTAGATAGATATATAAAAAGGAATATTGATAGATAAAGAGATAGACAGACAGATAGACAGATAGATAGTTAGTTAGATAAATAAACATATTTATAGATAAACAAATTTATATATTAAAAAATAAAGAGATTAGAAAATATGCAGATAGGTAGATAGGCAAATATGCGAATAGACAAATAGACAAATAGATAGATAAATAGACAGATCTACAAATAGAAAGATAGATAGATAGGCATATAGTTAGATGGAAAAATAGTCTGATATATAGATAGATCAAAAGATAGATAGGTAGGTAGATAAATAGATTACCAAATAGATAGATAGACAGATACCTAGATAGTCATATAGATAGCTAGATAGATAAATAAGTATTAATGATAGATAGATTGACAGATAGTTAGATAGACAGATAAATTGATATATAGAAAGATAGATAGATAGATAGACAGATAGATAGATAGACAGAAAGATAGATATATAGATAGTTTGATAGCTAGTCCAATAGACATATAGACATATTTATAGATAGGTAGATGGATAGATAAACAAATAGGTAGATTCGAAAATATGCAGATAGGCAGATGGATAGATAGATAGATAAATTTATAGACTGATAGACAGTTTTACAGATAGATAGAAAGACAGATAGATCGATAGAGAGTTTGATAGATAGATAGATAGATAAACACATAGATATATATATATATATATATATATATATATATAGAGTCTTATAGATAGATAGATAGACAAACAGACGGATAGATATATATAGATAGATAGACAGACAGATAGATACATAAATAGATAGACAGACAGATAGATAGATAGATAGTTGGACAAAATATACATATAGACAGATAGATAAATATTCAAATAGACAGACAAATATATTGATAGATAGATAGACAGAAGATAGATAGACATATAGACATATAGACATATAGATAGATAGACAGATAAATATATAGCTAGATAGATAAATTGATAGAAAGATAAACATATAGACAAATAGTCCAAAAGATAGATAGACAGATAGATGGATAGATAGATAGAAAAATATATAAATAGATAGACATACACATAGATAGATAATTATATATATATACACATATTTAGATAGATTGACACATAGACAGATAGATTGATAGATATACAAATAGATAGATAGGCAAATAGAATGATAGACAGATAACTAGTTAGAGAGATAGATACACACACACACACACACACAATATATATATATATATATATATATATATATATATTGATAGACAAATAGACATATAGAGAGATAGACAGATAGAAAGATAGGTAGATAGATAGTTAGACATATTGATAAATTGGCTGATATACACATAGACATAGACATATAGTCTTATAGACATATTTATAGATAGGTAGAAAGAAATAAAGATAGATAGAAAGATAGATAGATAGTCAGATAAATAGATATATAGATAGATAGACAGACAAACAGATAGACATATAGACGGATCGACAGATAGATAAATAGATAGATAGATAGATAGATATAAAGATAGATAGATAGATAGACAGATCGACAGATAGATAGATTGGTAGATCGAAGGATATGTAGAAAGACATAGATATATTGATATATAGAAAGATAGATAGATAGCCATATAGATTGACGGATAAATTGGGAGATACACAGATAAAAAGATAAACATATATACAATAGACAGATAGACAGATAGATAGATAAAGTAATTTATTTATTTTAAATAAATAATTTTGTTGTAATTCTGAGCCTTCAGGTAATCAATAGAATATTCATGATGTTGATTTTAATGCTCAAATCTGGTGGTATGTCACGAAAGATAAAAATTGGATAAAGAAAAAGGAGGAAGAAATGTTACTTTTCAACGTAATTTTTGTAGATAAATATATAGAGGATCATATTATAGAGTCAAGGCTCACTCGTTGAAAATTAAAAGGGCCGGGGTTACATCTTGTAATAAAGTAACGAATCAAAATTTGGTTGAGATGCATGCTGAATTTGATAGCTATATTATGGTTTCAAATTTGAAATAATTAGTTTTTATAATTAAAACAACTAAAGTAATGAATTAATTATTTAATTTCATTAATTTAATTGATTATATTGTACATTTTAAAATAATTAAATTGTTTTATTTTTTTTATTTAATTGCTAATATGTATAAAATGATAGCTAGATAATGTGTTACCATTAAAAATATTAGCTTCAAATTTATAAAGATTTGGAATTAACAGCTTCAATCTAATGTTTAATTCATTAAATTGTTAACAAAATTAAAATATTAGTACATATGCCCATATCACCCCTAAATTTCCCCTGATTTGTGCTCTTCTACCCGCTTAATTATGTTTTATTATCATTAATATTAATATTATATTTTATGATTTTTTTTGAGCTAGTTTTTTTAGAATGAATATTTTAGTGAAAATTATGTAAACAAAAATTAATTTTAGAATTTTGGTGCACTCTAAAACCATATTCTCTAGAGTATTCTTATAAACTATTTTTCAAAAATATTTTATAAGTATGTGTGTATGCATATATATTACTTAGAAAAATATTTTTGAAATAGTTTTTTTAATATGCATGATATATATATATATATATATATATATGTACGCACACACACATACACACATAATAATAATAAGTATTATAAGTGTGTAATTATCAATATTAATTTATTAAATATTATAAAAATTTATTATAAAGTTAAATTTGTTTAAATAAAAATAATATTAATATAATAATCACCTTTGATATTTTTGTATTGATTGTATATGTTGGAGTTCATACTTTGATGCGAAGTTAATTGATTACATCTAAGGATGATAAGTTTCGAATTCGAGACTCGTCATATATACTATTTTCAACTTTTGATAGAGAGATGAAATTCTATGCTAACTTCAACATGGAGATGCCAAACAATAAATATGATGGAATATTAATTAATTATTTTTGTAATCATTCTAACTCCCAAAAACATATTTAGACCATAAAGGTAAGTCCTTTAGGAGTGCACTTACCATATGCCATGATGTAATTAATGCAAATTTGGGTAGGTTGCTTGAAGGAGTACCCTGGATGCGGTACTTTAGTACATACAAAAATCTATAAATCAGCTTGGTGTGGCCCAGAAAAAATTCATCTTTAGGTTTGTATATTATTTTTCTACATTCTTTTCTTAATTTATAGTTGTTCATCTCTTGAAATTATACTTAATAAAAAGTTCGGTGAAAATTATGTTTCAGTGCTATGTAATGAAAATAATTTTGTTTTAAAACCCTATTTGTTCATAAAATCAAAAAAATATACCAATGAACCTAAAAACATTCCTCTAAGGTATCCTCATACTCTCATTTGTACTTGCATGAAAAAAAATATCCTTGCTCTTTTCACATCAACATGCTACATACACAGGCACACACACACACACACAAAGAAATGCACACACACACACACACACACACACACATATATATATATTTATATATGTATATATGTATGTAATCTCTTTACTATTATGTGATACTTGGGTGATACTTCATTGGAATGTAACTAGGTCAACTCCTTCATAATTTATAATTGTTTGATACTATTTTAAAATGTAACATTAGTGATTGTTTGACATGTGCTTATTTGATTGTAATTTGTGTAAGTGTAATTACCCTAGTTAATTTTTGCAATTTTTTTTTTTGCTTTTGGATAATTTAGCTAGTGAAAATTCAAATTTGGATTGGTGAAACTCGATTTACTTGAATTTTCTTGCTCATACTTCATTTACCATTAATGTTGCAATATGCAGGCAAGTTTCTTGGCGGCGAGTCCAGAATAATTCTTTAGTTTCAACGTCAAACTCACCAAGTCAAAAATTTTCTCCGATGAGACCAACGAAGAGAAATCTGACACGAGCAGAAGATAGGCATGTTCTCACTTCCGCCAGTTCTTCTTCATTAGCATAGACTCTAATGGCTGACTTTGATTGGCTTTCCGGGGATCCGGAAAGTGGCTTGCTGAGAATGTCATCCGAGGAATCGAGATACACATCAAAATTATCAGGAATATGGATGATCTGGATTTTCTCTATAGTATCAGCAGTAGCAACAGATCAGTTTGCAGAATGCCTGCTACTTCTTCGCATGGACGGAGAGGGTGGCGATGCAACAACTTCCAATGACTTTTTCTTCCTCATGGCACGCTTCCCAGGTTTTCCTTCTTCTTTAACATGCTCTACTTCATCTTTGGGCAAGTTATTGGAAGGAAGAAGAAGTGGTGACGCTTCAGCTAGTACAAACCAGGTACCAAGTACAAATCAGAGATCAAAAGTTTGTTGGGTTCAGATCATATTCACCATCATCATAACCCAAATGAGATAACTGGTGAAATAACTTGAGCTAAAACAACACAAACCTTTCATTGTAGATGACAACCTGGCTGGGATCCTCCATGAAAAAAGAAGCGAAGAAAGCATTGATATCTACACCAGGAAATTCTGAACGAAGAAAAGCTTCAACCGCTCATTTGCTTCTGAAAGTGATACTCTAATGTTTCTGAATCTTTTTAAAGGATAGAGATACCGATCTATGTAGTATCCAGCAACACTACTCCGCTTGCCAACTCTCCAAGACTAGTTATCACCATGTCATGGCCAATCAACAGAGGCATAAGGCAAACCTTTACTAGCATCACATGATTGAATGGGTTTCAGTGCAGAACCATCAATGGTGATGATCATGTCCTCATAATTTGCTTTAGACTCATTCTTTTCCAATTTCTTCACTTGTTGACAACCTACTAGTTTTAGAATGATCCATGAACTATTGCCATTACCCATAACATAAATTTCTTGGAAGAATTAAAGTCATCATAAAGAAAGAGGTGTTTTTTGACTTTTTTCTTTCCAACAGTGAAGGAGCACATTTTTATGTGATACACAAATATATGTTCATATAAAATCAACATATCTCTTGATCTTATTTCAATTTCTCTATGTAAATTAGGAGCATAATCATCTCTTTTTTTTATTTAATTTCTTTCATTAAATTGGAATATTTTTTGTGTAGCATACACTTGTTCTTTTGTTCTGCTGCTACAATATACTCGATTGTTTTCTTTTTCTTTCTTTTTTGAACATGAAAATAGGCAGAGTGGCAAACGGCCCAAACTGATAGAAGAATTGGAAATGTTGGCATCAACCAATGGGTCCAGCAGGATCAGCACCAGCACCACAACAGATGGTCCTGAAGGTGATGCAGCAACCTTGAGAGTTTTGGTGGACCTGTTTTACTAATGCACAGGAGATAATTTTGCTAACTGCCCCACGACAGTTGATATCTATCATTCGGTGCCTGCACAATCCATCAACACCTAATCAAGAACATGCCAGAGATGTAGTTTTTTTTTATTATTCTAGGATTTTGATCTTGTTGGGTTAGAATTTTTTTATTCTCAAGGTTTCTAATATGTGCCTATTTGTGGCCTAACCATGATCTTCTCGGCCTAATCGAAACCAGAACCATCTGCCATTGAAACCAAAGGATCTAGGCTGGTTCTTGTCATGCCTGTGCATACTCCTAGACATTGTATATGCATCTGCACATATGATATATGTATGTATGTATGTATATTTGTAATGAAACAGTTCATTTAGTATGCTTCCTTGGTATTTTTTTTATGCCCACATCAATTCATGTGTGTGTTCAAATGTCTTAGTATCTGTATATGTTTGTATTTATTGGTGCCAGTGATTCTATTTATAATCTTTATTACTAATCTAGTCATTTTAATTATTTGGGCTGGGTGTAAAGATAATATTTTGGTAGATTTATGTTTTGGTATGTTAAATATTAATTAAAAATGAATTTATATATATATGACTAAGTGATTTAAATTTCTTACAGATATGATATCACATTGTTGCTCGTACAAAGCTTGTATAAGTGATGGAATTTTTCACTAGACATTATGTGCCACACTCGGACAGCTTTGTCGCAGTAGAAAAATAGTAATTAGAGGAGCAAAGGGGAAGAAAGCAAAACCAATGAATGGATATATTAAACTTTATGCACTTTTGGTAGATACATTGAAGAATAAGATGTAATAAAATTTTGTTATTTTTTATTTCAAATATGTAAAATATTGAATTAAAATAAGTCATTAAATGATTTTATTTTTTTATTATAAATTATTTATAGTTTCATTTTTTATTCAATTTGATATAAAAATATTAAATTATTTAATTAAAAATTTTTAAAATAAATTAAATTCTGAAAATAATTTTGTAATTAAAATAGCTAGGGAAAAATCCATTGCTAAATTAGCAAGGGAAAAATTCATTGCTAAATTAGCAAGGGAAAAATCCCTTGCTAAATTAGCTAGGTAAAATCCCTTGCTAAATTAGAAAGAGAAAATTTCCCTAGCTAATTTAGCAAGGGAAATCTTAAATTTAGCGAAGGAATTTCCGTAGCTAATTTTATTTAGATACGGACTATTTCCATCGCTAAAATTTAGCGACCAGCACTTTAGCTTAGGAATCTTCCGTCATTATTTTCGTTTAGCAATAGAAAATCACATTTTGCTTGCAAATTTAGCTAAAGAAATTGTGTTATTTAGCAAGGGATTTTTTCGTCACTAAATTTTTAGCTAGGAATAATTTCTCTCGCTAAATTTTAGCAAGAAGCACTTTAGATAGGGAACTGATCGATCAGTAATCCATCACTATATCCCGTTTAGCGATGGAAATTGCCCATTTAGCTAGAGAATTCTCCCTAGCTATATGGGAATTTTCTTGTAGTGTCTAAATATCTCTCAATATATCTATTTGTTTATTGGTTTATCTCATTATATATCGACTTGTATATCTGTGTATTTATCAATTTGACAATCTTTCTATTTGTCTATTTGTGTATATGTCTATCTCTTTATCTATCTATCAATCTATCTATTAGTCTATCTATCTATATGTCAATCAATCAATCTGTCAATCTGTCTATCTGTCAATATGTCTATCTATCTGTCTGTCTATCTGTTTATTTATCTATTTATCTATCTTTTTTTCTATCTGTCTGTCTATCTGTCTATTTGTCTATTTGTTTATCTATCTATCTACCTATAAGGCTTATCTGTCTATCTCTCTATCTGTCTATTTGTCTCTATTTATTTGTTTATCTCCATTTCTATCGACTTATCTAACTACCTATCTATCTATCTTATTATCTTTCTATCTATATATATTTGTATGTGTCTATCCATCTATGTTTTTAAATGTCTATCTGAACTATCTTACTATCTGTCTATTTGTGTATATGTCTATCTAGCTATCTTTCTAAAATGCTATTTGTCTATGTCTATCTTCTATCTATATATTTATCTCTTTATCTGTTTATTTATCTATTTATGTCTTTCTATCTATTTGTCTATCCATTTATCTATTTATATGTTTATCTATCTAACTATATATCTATCTATCTTTCTATCTGTCTATCTATCTATCTATCAATATGGTTTAAATATATATCTATCTATTTGTCTATCTCTCTATATGGTCTAAATATATATCTATCTATCTTTCTATCTATATATCTATCTATTTGTCTCTCTGTATATCTATCTATCTATCTATGTATCTATTTATCTGTGTGTTTGTATATCTATCTATCTATTAGTCTTTTGTCTATTTGTCTATTGTCTATTAGTTTATCAGTCGATCTATCTATCTATCTATTTGACAATCTATTTATATGTCTATTTGTCTATATGTCTGTCTATCTATAAAATTATCTATTTGTCTATTGGTCTATCTGACTATTGGTCTATCTCTCTATCTATTTATCTATCTTTTGTCTATCTGTCTATTTTTCTATCTGTCTTCTGTATATATATCTATGTATCTATCTATCTGTCTGTCTGTCTATATGTTTATCTATCTATCTTTCTATCTTTCTATCTATCTATCTGACAATCTGTCTATCTATCTTCTAAATATCTATCAATTTGTTTATCTGTTTATTTATCTATTTGTCTATCTATCTTTATAATTATCGATCTATATGTTTATCTATCTATATGTCTTGTTCAATCTCGCTATCTGCCTATCTATCTTTCTATTTATCAGTCTATCTATCTTTCTATCTATCAGAATATATGTCAATATGACTATCAATCAATCTGTCTATTTGTCTATCTCTCTATCTATCTATCTATCTATCTGACTACTGTCTATCTTTTTATCTGTCTATCTCTTTATCTATTTATCTGTCTATATGTATATTTGTCTATCTATGAATCTAGCTTTCTACATATCTATCTATCTAATTATTAGTCTATCTATCTATTTGTCTATCTGTCAATCTGTATTTCTTTCTATCATTCTATATGTCTATATGTATTTGTGATAATCTGTCTATTTGTTTAAATATCTATCTATCTATAACTTTATCTTTCTATAAGTCGATCTCAATCTATCTATCTATCTATCTGTATATCTATCTATCTATCTATCTATTTGTCTATCTCTTTATATGTTTATCAGTTTATCTATCTATCTATCTACCTATTTATCTATCTGTCTGTCTGTCTATCTGTCAATCAATCAATCTATCTTTCTATCTATTTATCAGACTATTTGTTTATCTGTCTATCTATTTATCTATTTATATGTCTATCTATCTATCTTTCTTTCTTTATGGTCTAAATATATATATATATCTATCTGTCTATCTATCTATTTATATGCCTATCTATCTATCTATCTGTTTGTCTGTACTATCTATATATCTATCTATCTATCTATTGGTCTATTTGTCTATCTATCTATCTGTGTATATGTCTATTTGTTTATCTATCTTTCTATATGTCTATATGTCAGTCTCTCTATTTCTTTTATCTATCTATTTTTCTATCTATTTTTCTATCTATATATCTATATATCTATCTATCTATATTTTTATATTTCTATCTATCTATCAGTCTGTCTATATGTCTATCTGTTTATCAATCTATCTGTCTAACTATCAATCTGTTAATCTGTCAAACTATCAATTTGTCTATCTTTCTATCTATCTATCTATCTATCTATATTTTTATATTTCTATCTATCTATCTATCAGTCTGCCTATGTGTTTATCTGTCTATCAATCTATCTGTCTAACTATCAATTTGTTAATCTGTCTAACTATCAATCTGTGTATCTTTCTATATATCTATCTATCTCTTTGTCTATCTATCTATCTATATATCACTCTATTTGTCTATCTGTCTATTTGTATATCTATCTATCCTTTTGACTATATGTATATCTGTCTGTCTATCTTATATCTATTTGTCTATATTTCTATTTATCCGTATATCGGTCTATCTATCTATCTATATTTTTGTCTATCTATCTATCTATTAGTATATTAGTCTATTAGTCTATTAGTCTATTATTCTATCTGTCTATCTATCTATATATCTATCTGACTATCTATTTATTTGTATATCTATTTTCTATCTATCGGTCTATTTATCTATCTATATATCTGTCTATCTATCTATCTATATGTCTATCTATCTATCTATCTATATATCTATCTATATGTCTATCTATCTATCTATATGTCTATCTATCTATCTATCTATCTACCTATCTTAGTATATATCTATCAATCTATCTATTTATCTGTATATCTGTCTATCTATCTATCTAATTTTCGTTATGTCTATCAGTCTATATGTCTACATGTCTCTCTGTCAATCTGTCTATCTATCTATCTGATAATCTATATATCTATCTATATCTATATATCTCCCCAATCCTTTGCTTCCTTGAAAAGTTGCAAGCTTGTAATGTTTGGTGCTAATTCTTAGCACAAATTAAACTCACAGCCACATTTAAAACATGCTAAGGAGTTGTAAAAAAAGGCTAGATATTACAATTCTAACCATCAAATATTTTCTAAGGAGAGCTTGCAATCACATTGGACGTCATTGCATCTGCGTGAAATCTCATGGAACATTCTACATAACTTTTATCGCTAATCCTCTTTGAAATATGCAATCTGTTAGGATAAAAGAACAAGACAATAATGCACAAAAAATAATGTGTCCAACAAGAGAACAAATATAGGGAAATGTTCTTGGTAAGATATCCCAAGGAAGTCATTTCTTGTGAGAAATGGATGCAAAATTTTTTGCTACATTTCAACCTCCTTTAATACAGAACTCAGCAGAAATCTAATCCATCTTGCCTCATTTTCTCAACTATTAGCTTCCAACTGCATAGAATAATTGTAGTTATTGTTATAGGGATGAAGAAGACCTATATAGCATAAAAATGATTCACACCTTAAGTTTATCATGGTGATTTAAAGTAATGTATAGCATGAAAATGAAGAATACCTGTAAATAGAAGATGAGGATTAAAACCAGAAAATAGGCAAAAAACTCTCAAGGAATTTAGAGAAAGATAAATCAGTACTCGCATGCGCTTACTTTTCTATTAACAGTTACTCTGCCATTATCAGTGACATGGATGCTCGAGCCTATTATTGCTCTTCTAACTAGTTCTTAATATGAAGTTTCAATTAGTCATGTTAATGAACATAAAAACACAACCTAAACCATGAAGCCATGAATCCAATAATAAGACAAAACTAATTTCCAGTAAAATTCATAATGCTCGCCAAATTATCATAAAGATTTAAGCATTTAACAAGCATAATTTCCACATTCTTCGAAATGGGTATTGACTTGAAACATTTGAGATTATTCACTTCGCAAAGAAAAGAAAAATTATTTAACTGCATGAATGCCTTGCCCTAGCATTTTTATATTTCAAGAAAACTCAAATAAAACAAATGGAAGTAAATATATAGAAAAAAAAGTAACAAAAATTTAAAAGTGAAATAAAATTATAAAAATGTATTAATTTATATTAAAAAATTAAATACATTTTTATTTAACAATAAATGATATTATTTCATAAATAAAAAAATTTATGGTTAATAGGTAATGAAATTTTAATGGTTATTTTTTGTAATATTATTTATTAATTAATGAAATTCATTTTAGAAATAAAAAAATGTATTAATGTCTATAAAAATGAAAAAAAAAGTGTACTAATAACGTTGAAAACTACTAATTGGTGATCAAATTTTCAGATTATTTCATTAATTAAAAAAACATATTATTTAATATACCCATAAATAAATTATATAAATGTATGCCTTTACAAAGTTTTTAACATTTCATATTATAAAAAACTATTTCATATATATATATATATATATTATGGTTATAAATTTTTTAGAATTCATATTATTTTTTATGAATATAATATGAAATAATTTTAAAGGCATAACATTTCATTTTATTTTTTCTAATATACAATTTATAAAATTCCAAATATTACATAAAATGAGAAGATCATTAAAAAAAGTAATATTTATTATTTTAATAAAAATGGAACATTAAAAGCTAATAGTAAAAATCTGACTCAATTATTTAATTCTTATAAATTTCAGCAGGGGAAAAAATAAAACTTGAATTCAAATCAACTTTGGGGCAAAAAATAAAACTTGAATTCTAATCAACTTAGGGGCAAATATAATTTTTTTTAATAATAAAAAAATATCATTAGAAATTGTTTAAATAATCCTTTATAAACCCAAAAAAAATACTTGAAGTGTTCTTTTAATAACCACATGGAGATATTTTTATTAAATCAACAAATTTTTTTTAATGTAATTAAAACATCTATGTATTTATCTTGCAATATCAATTTATTTTTTTTTAATTTTATGATAAATTAAAATTTTTTTTTATAGATCAAAATTTCAAATCTTTTAGTAATTACATTTTTAAAAGTTTCCTATGATCATAATTATATATTTTTTAAGTTTAAATAATAAAAATATTTACTTGTTTATTCGTTAATTCAGATATTTTTGTAAATATTTTTATTTAATCATAGAATTAATAATTTTAGCTTTTTATTGGTAGAAATTTTTATGCATGTTCATTTATTTATTAAAATATTTTAAAAAATGATTATAATTATATAATTAATTATTTAAACTTTTTTTATACAAATATTTAAATTTCATAATTAAAATGTTTAGAAAGATTTTTTGTATAATTTTTTAAAAATTTTTTACTCATTAAAACTATTATTTTAGTCTATATTAATATAATTTATTATTCATTTTTATATAATTTTAAATTTATTTATTTATAATATCATATTTTTATAATTATATGAAGAGAAGGTGTCTTTCAAGGATCTCTCATCCATAGACCATGAAAAACCATTAATATACAAAATTACATCAAATATTTAAAACTAATAGTATAGAAAAAAAAATAAGTAATTATTAGAGACGAAAATAATCGCCAACCCAAATGGCTAGAGAAAATTACCCAGCTAAATTCATATATTTTGTGAAAAATTTTTATATAAGGACTAATCACTTGCAATTAATAAATAATCATAAAAAAAATTCAGATAAGTATTTAGAGATGTATTTTGTCTCGATCAAATTAGTTAAGAAGAATCAATCACTAAAGTCATTGCTAAAATTGCCAACATTCTTTGTGCGAAAATCTACAATAATATTAGTAGGGGTATTTTTAAATCAAAATTTCTATCTCTAATCCATCACAAATCCATCGCAAATTTGTAATTCAATGTAAAAGCTAACATCTCTTGCTATTCCATAGCTAATCCCTTGCATTTTAACTAGGAATTATTTGCCTAGCTAAATTTTCGTGGCTAAACATATATTTTCTTGTAGCACTGTGTGTCTGTGTGTTTATCTATCTGTCTTTTGTCTATCTGTCGGTGTGTCCATCTAACTATCCATCAATCTATGTAGTTATCTATCTATCTATAGATCGAACTATCTAATAATCTATCTACTTATCTATCTATCTATCTATCTATCTATCTGTGTATTTGTGAATTTGTCTGTCTACCCATCTAGCTATCTGGCTATTTGGCTATCTAATTTTCTATCTATCTGTTTATCTATCAATCTGACTATATATCAATCTGCCTATTTGCCTATCTGTTTATCTATAATCTATTTATCTATTTATTTGTCTATATATTTATCAACCAATCTGACTATCTATCTATCTACCACTACAAGAAAATTTTATTTTAGATGGGGAATTTTAGCTAGGGATCAATACCTAGCTAAATTGCAACGGATTAGCTAGGGAATAGCAAGGGATTAATGTTTTTTTTTCGAAAAAAAAATAGCAACATATTATTGATAGTAGCGACAGAAAATCTTTCGTTAATTCTGTAAAAAAAAGCGGGGGATATAGCAATGGATTAGCGACGAAAGATTTTCGTAAAATCCATTCAAGAAAAGCAGGGGTTTTAGTGATTGAATTAGCGGCGGATTAGCGACGAAAAATTTTCGTAAATTCTTCTCAAGAAAAGCAGGGAATTTACCAATGGATTAGCGACGGAATATCACTCACTAATACCAGCCATTATTTAGCAGTGAATTTAGCGAGGGATTTTCCCTCGCTAATACAAGCCATTATTTAGCAATGGATTAGGGATTTTCTCTTGCTAATAATATTTATCATTTAGCAACGGATTTAGCGACAGAATTTCCCATGCTAATAAAATCCATTATTTAGCGATGGATTTAGCGACAGATTTAGCGACGGAATTTCCCTTGCTAATAAAATCAATGATTTAGCGACGGATTTAGTAACAGAATTTCTCTTGATAATAAAATCCATGATTTAGCGATGGAATTTCCCTTGCTAATAAAATCAACGATTTAGTGACAGATTTAGCAACGGAATTTCCCTTGCTAATTGAATCCATGATTTAGCGATGGATTTAGCAATTGAGTTTCTCTTGCTAATAGAATCCATGATTTAGTGACGGAATTTCACATGTTAATAAAATCAATGATTTAGCGATGAATTTTATCGAGCTAGTAAAATACGTAATATAGCGACGAATTTTCCCACCTTATAAAATCCATAATTTTGCTACGGATTTATTGATAGCATTTCCCTAGCCAATATTGATTTATATAATTTTTTTTATTTTTTATTTGTTTTAATATTTTATTTAATTTTTTTTATTAAATGTATGTTAATGGTCTATAGATGAGCAATCCTTGAAACATACATTATCCTTGTAAAATCATAAAAAAATTATATTATAAATAAACAATTTAAAAAATATACAAATACAAAAACAATTATATATATTAATAAGGACTAAATTAACTATTTTTATGATGTATTAATTTTTTATAAAATTATACAAAAAATTTTTCTAAAATTTTAAATTAAGAAACTTAAAAATTTGAATTAAAGTAACATTAAATAATAAATTCAATAAGTCTAATAATTTTTTTCTTTATTTTAAAAATTAAATTAACATATATTAAAATTTCTATTAATATAAATATAAATTAATTCATTGTATAATAAAATAGAAAATATTTTATAAATTATCTGAATTGATGAATAAACTAGTAAAAAATAATATTATTATAAGTAAAAAAAATGTATTATTATAGAAAACTTTTAAATAAATAAATAATACAGTATTTGAAAATCTTGAAATATAATATAAATATAATTTTTTAATAAAGTTAAAAGAAAATAAATTAATATTAATAAATAAATACATAGCTGTTTGCTTTTAAAAAAATTTATACAAATTAAACAATTGAGTAATATTTTAACAATTAGCTTTTAACATTAAGTTTTTATTATAATAATAAATATAACTTATTTTAATAATCTTTTTACTTTAAGTAATTTATTTAATTTTAAAAATTATTAATAATATCAAATAATATGAAATTTTATGCCTTTAAATTTATTTCATATTATCTTCGTAAAATTAATACGAATTCTTTAAAATATAAAACAATAAAAAATAAATGTTTATATATTTTTTAATATTAATAGTATTTTATAACTCTCAAGCGAGTGACTAGAAGGCAGATCATCTTTCATTTATGTCTTATTATATGGAGTTTGTTAATTTTGTACCTATTTGATTTTTTTATAAGGCTAATCATATTTTTTTATTGTTTATATTAATATTATAATAAAAAATTTTAAGGTAAATTATTTTTCATTTGTACCTTGCAACACGCACATTAATTTTGTTCGAAATAATTTTTAAAGTGAATAAAATTAATTAGTCTTTTTGATTATATATATATATATATATATATTATTTATTTAATGTTATAATAATTAAAAATATAACAAATTTGATTATCTTCTTCGACACCGATTATCTTCTTCAACACTGATGCTTGAGTGACGCGAACCTCCGTAGAAGGCCATCCATCCCTGGACACCGATGCTTCAACATATATTCGATTTTGATGTTTAAGTTTTAATTTTTATTTGATTTGAGGTACGTTTTATACATTTATTCTTCATCGATTAACTTAATCAAGCTTAAGTTTTAATGTTTCCCAAAATCTTCTCCTTTATTCATCGTGGTGTTCTTGGATTGTGTATATATACTTAATCGTATACATATTTCATGCATTTGTGATATAATGCATTGTCATTGTGTGGATTTTGATGGTACACATTAGGTATGCCGTATTAAAAAATTTTTCAATATAAATAACTACATACTGTATGCAAAAATAGTATACATAAATATAAGTTTGCTTAAAATAAGTGTGTTTAAACATAACTATATATATATATAACTATAAAAAAAGTATACATAAACTATTTAAACATAATTATATCTATAATTTTTTTTTATTACCATATATGGGAAATGAAAAAATTGTTATGCATTGTTTGGGCATGTTGGTATTAAGTGGGAGAACTTCTTTATCATGGCTTGGGTGATTTTGATGCTATAGTTTGCTAGTATCTTTTTTTTCGTATGGTTATAAATATTTCTATTTAAAACTTCAATTATTCTTGGCCCATTGCTAATGTTTTTGTTCACGGGTGTTCTTGAGTGGGAAGTACGAAAAAAAATGCATATGTTCTTGATTTATTATCTATATTGCATGAAGAGCACAAAAAGATGATTCTAATAAGTATTTTAAAAAATAATTTTTTTAGAATAATTATTCAAAACCAAATAGTTCTAATCTGTATTTTGCTATTTTATGAATATAAAAATGTGTGTGTGTGATTATAGTTTGTGTTATTTATGGTTAGTTTTTCAGCAATGTATTTTTTGATATTGTAAATTTTTTGTTGTGTTCGTTTATTTTATGGTAGTGTGTATATGTGTTTAATAATTTTTGCATTAATAAAATTACTATGTGCTATGCATTTAACGTCATTTTTGAAATATCCAGAAAAGCCATTTTGGTTAATCTGTTCATAATTTTTGTAGTGTATATGCGTGTACATGTGTCTGTAATAAAAAATAATGTGAATATATATATATATATATATATATATATATATATATAATTTATATTTATTTATTCAACTCTATTAAGTATAGTTTGAGAAAATGAAAAATAATTTTGTGATTTAATTCAAAATTATAATATTTAATTAACTTGTTTGGTATTTGAGCTATAATATTTTTCAAATAGGTTTGAAACCTATTGATGGTTATCTTTTGATAATCTTTTGATATTGGAAGGCATATCAATTGAATATTCAAGTCTTGCTTGCTCTATTGATTTGTTGTTGTTAGGTAACCAAACTTTTTGATTGATTAATCTTGTCATAGAGAAAATATTATCATTAAAGGAGACCATAGTTAGTCTTTCAAGACCTCAATGGAGATGATTTTTAGAACATATATTACCAACCTCAAGACCATTTACCTTGTAAAACAATGTATATTGATGTTGTATCAAGGTTGATGTGTGAGATACATATATCACTATGCTTTATCAAATCAAGGAAGTTGTCAACAATGGAAAATCACCCACGCAAACATATGCTCTAACAAATGGATTTCTATATGATTGCAAGTTGATACTCATCTATTATTAATCTTGAACAATTGGTAATTAATCTACCCTTTATACTCTATTTTCAATTAGATACTCATCTATTAGTAAGCTTTATGAATTGAACTATAATCAATATGTTTATCTTTGATTAATGAGAAAGTATAATGGAATATACTATAGACCATGTTAAAGATAAAGCATAGAAAAATATTATCTCATCTATAAATGAGCATTCTCATTTGAAAGTAGATACTCATTTGTGGTAGTAGTAGTAGTACAAGAAGAAGAAGTAGAAAAAAATGAAGAAGAAGTAGAAAAAGATGAAGAAGAAGCAGTAAGAGAAGGAAAAAAAGTTTAAGATAATGAAGAAATTAGAGTAGCCTTATAGCTCTTAAGTAGCAATTACATGCATTACAAGAAATCCTAATCATTCTAATCTTCAAATAGAAAAAAATATTAGGATTGCATCTCTTAAATTACAAAACAAAATAACAAAAATAATTTAATATTATGCATTGATACCACTAAAAGGTAGGAATATTGCTCTGAGAAGTATTTTCTTAAATTAGTTCAATTTTAAAATTTTATTAAATAGATTTTCTTGACAATGAACGTACTATTCTTTATAATTTGTTTCCTTCAAAAACAACATTAACTTTTTTCTAACTTTGCAAAAAAATAAGGAATTCCTCCACAACACTAATAATAATAATAATACTTAATATTTTGATCCTTAATCTATATATATATATATATATATTTACTTATATATAATTGATAATTATGTTTTGGAATCCAAAAGAAAAATATCTATGATTTGGGTTATATTTAAGTAGCTATATTCAGATACTCATAATTATCCCGATATAATTAAAAAAAACATTATGCATAAACTCGTTTCAGCTTATTCAGTATGCAAAAAGGAGTTAATGTATATGTTTATGCATACAGAGTATTTATGAACTCCATATGCATTTGTTTTTGTTTACGAAATAATGAGTTTCTACATAAACTCATATGCATACTAGAGTATATGCATTCCCTATGAAAAAAGAAAGGTAATTATCAGTATAAAAATTTGGAAGACCCAAATCATAAATATTTTGGACTTGGGTCCCCAAATGTTATATTAAAATTAAAAATTGTAAAAAAATTTAATTATTTTCATGTTGGTTCCCCTTAACATCTTTTCTTTTAATATTATAACTTTTATCCACTTTTATTGCATTGAACTGCATCAACTTTATTTATCTCACATAAGTTTTAAAAAAATTTAAATCTAAAATAATAGTTTCAGAAATCAAAAATCAATTTTTGATTCTCACAGAGTTTACCAAAATATATTTCTTCAAAGAACATTGATAGGTTAAAACCCAAGGCTTACACCCATTTAATGATGCCACCAACCATCCAATTAGTAACTTTTTAAAAATCTTGGATTCAAAAATCTTTATCATTATAACGCAAGTAGGATTTGATTATTTTAAGTGTTTAAAATTATAAGTATTTGGGTAACTATATGTATATCCACATGTAACTATATTTATAATTACATGTATAATAACATACAATTTTATATTTAACTATATGTGTATAACTATGTATAAATATTTGTATAACTATATATAAATATTTGTAAAATTATATAACACTCTACAACAATAAATATAATTATATTTATAACTATTTATACATATATGTAAATCTATATATTTATTGATAACTTTATATATTTGTGTATAACTATTTGTATGAATATATTTATATATAACATTATGTTTAAATATATAAAAATATTAATAGCTATATATACTATATGGATAATAACATATAACTATAAATAATTGTATATTATTATATATATAACTATAATAGCTTTATACATAATTATATTTAAATATATAATTTACATCTTATATTTAATATACATTTGTATATATTAGTATATAAAAATGTATTTTACTATATCTATACCTATACATATCTATATGTATAAATATATAAAATTATATGAATAAATAAATATACCTGCATGTGTAAATATAAGTATAACTATATGTGTAACTAAATGTATAACCACATGTAACTATATTTATAATTACATGTATTAAAACATAAAACATTATGTTTAATTATATGTGTATATATATAAATATTTATAAAACTAAATAAAATTTTATATAATTAAATAAAACTATATTTTTAACTACTTATACATATATGTATACATATATGTAAATCAATATATTTATGTATAACTAAATATAACTACTTGTATTAATATATATATATATATACATATATATAACTAAATGTTTAACTATATATAAATTTTTATAACTATATGTATTATATTTATAATAACATATAACTATAAATAATTCTTTCTTATTATATGTATAACTATAAAAACTTTATACATAACTATATTTAAATATATAATTAACAACATGTATTTAATATATATTTTTATATATTAGTATAAAAAATGTATTTTAGCATTTCCATACCTATATATAACTATATGTATAAATATATGAAATTATATGAAAAAATATATATACATACATTTATAAATATAAGTTTAACTATACGTGTAACTATGTATAACCACATGTAACTATATTTATAATTATATGTATAAAAACATACAACATAATGTTTAACTAAATGTGTATAACTATATATAAATATTTGTATACCTATAAAAACTCTATATAAATAAATATAACTTTATTTTTAAATATGTAAACATATATGTATACATATATGTAAATCTATATAATTATTTATAACTTTGTATACATTTATTTATATTTACTTATAACTACTTGTATGCATATATCTATATATAATTATATGTTAAACTAAATGTAACTATTTATAACTACATTTACTATATGTATCCTAACATATAATTATATATGAGATAATACTATTTGTTGCACCAACTTGAAATAAAACAGCTAAAGATATAATATCAATAATATGTAAGCACATAGTAAGAGAGTTTCTGTTGATCAGGCTCATATATGGTATAATACAAATAAGCATCGTACTCTTACCTAATCCCAACCCTTGGGCCTTAGGCTCAAATAAACTTATGTATAACAAGAAATATAAATATTTGATAGGTTTGTACTGAAGAACTTATATTTTCTTTTATATAATTCTTCATTATAACACTGCACTCTCTATGTGTCGCTCTCTCCCTCAATAATTCTTTGTATTTCTCTTCCTCTTTTTCTTTTTTTCACACTCTCTCTCGTGTTATTTTTTTTCTTGCTCATCTTTCTTGCTTGTTCTCTCTCTCTCCACCCCCCTCTCTCTATCCCTCTCTCTCTCTCTCCCTCTCTCCCCCCCTCTCTCCCCCTCTTTCCCTTTCACCTTTTTTCTTCCATTCTTTCTCCCTCCTTTTCTCTCCCTCCCTCTCTCTCTCCCCCCATCTTCCGATTTCTCTACCCCTCTATCTCCCTACCTTATCTCTCTCTCTCTCTCTCTCTCTCTCTCTCCCTCTGTTCCTTCAAACATTAAATGTATTTTTTTGCTTTCATTTCTTGTGCATTATTGTACTTTGCACCCTTTATCTAGTATAACTATGATATCTTTTAATCTTTATCGTGCTAAAAATTACGTTATCTATTAATGTAGATTGTGCAAACGGCTTGCCTCTATATTCACGATATTTAAATTTTGAATTTTAATCTGTAAGTAATTTTATTTTATTCTTTGTATATTTTGAAGTAATAGAATATTTTATTTATATTAATGATTGGGAATTATTTTATGTTAATAAAATAGGACAAAATGAGCTAAGATTGTCAGTGGATATACAAAAGGGTTATTAATGGATTTTTGAATAAAGATTTTTGACTAAGCTTGAAACTTTCATCAATTTTGTATGTAGTCAATCAAGATTAAAGGATGAAGAAAAAATTAAGTGTCCATGTAATCATCGAAAGTGTCAGAATATTCCTTTCGTGATGCAAACACTATAATATATCATTTGGCAAAATATGGCCTTGTGCCAAATTATTTTGTATGGATTTATCATTGGGAAAGTACAAAGGCTCTAAATATTGACCAAAATGAGGGTATTGAATCATTTTCTTGTGGTAAAGAATCATCAAACACATACCATAGAATGATCATGGAAGCTGCTAGTCCTAACTTCAATTTGGATTACATGGATGAACCACCTAATCCCAAAGCTCAGAAATTTTATGAAATGCTTAAAGCTCCAGATAAAGAGTTGTGGCCATGTTGTAAAACACATTCACAATTGTCACTTGTGGCTCGATTAATGAGCATTAAGTCATAAAATCATATATCTGAGAAATTATTTAATCAGGTGACAAAACTGATGAAGGAGATAATTCTGGATAATAATTTGTGATCACTAACAACTATTACAACACTAAAAAGTTACTATGAATAATGGGTCTACCCTTGAAAAAAAGTGATTGTTGTTTAAATGGATGCATATTATATAGGGCGGTGATAGTGATTTAATTAGCTGTAAGTTTTGAGATCATCCTCGATTTAGGAAGACACCTCCTACTGTAGAAATGCGAAAATAATTGAAGGTTGTCTTTAAGAAGATGTATTATTATCCATTAATTCCATGATTACAGAGACTATATGCATCCAATACTACAAAAAATGATATGAGTTGGCATTCCAAGCATGAGGTTGAAAAATGGGTAATGCGTCATCCATCATATTCACCTGCTAGGAAGCATTTTAATTATATATATCATGATTTTGCAGCAGAAAGTCGAAGAGTAAGATTAGGTCTCTACACTGATGGATTTCAATCATTTGGACAATCTGAACAATAGTATTCAACATGGCCAATGATAGTGACGCCTTATAACTTGCCTCCGTTGTTGTGTATGAATGAGCAATATATGTTTTTGTCAATATTGGTTCCAGATCCAAAAAATCCGAAATACATATTGGATATTTTCTTACAGCCTCTTATTGGAGAGTTAAATCATTTATGGGATGTTGGCATGAATATATATGATATCTCAAAGAAGCAAAATTTCATTATGTGGGCAGCCCTTATGTGGGCGGTTAAGACTTTTCTACATATTCAATGTTGTCTGGCTGGAGTACTGTAGGATGATTCGCATGCTCGTATTGCATGACAAACTTTGATGCATTTACCCTCAAATTTAGTGGTAAACAATCATGGTTTGATAATCATCGTAAGTTTCTATCTACGAATCATCCATTTCGAAGAAATAGAACTACATTTTGAAGAAATAAAGTTGTGATGACAGTTACACTAGCTGTTTGTTCAGGAGATGATATTATTATAGAAATTCATAATTTGGGTTTGAAGAAGGTAACTGAAAAGGATGCTACTGGAAGTAATGGACTAATAGGAAAATTATTTGGCTGGAGGAAATGTAGTATATTTTGGGACTTGCCCTATTGGATGTCCAATTTAATTCATCATAACTTAGATGTAAATGCATATTGAAAAAAATATTTTTGACAATATTTTCAACACGGTCCCTAATGTAGATGGAAAAACAAAAGTCACTTTAAAATCAAGACAAGAGTTGAATGATTATTATCGGCAGCCTGGATTGAAACTGAATGAGCAAACAGAAAAATTCCATAAAGCTTGCTACACACTTGATAAGAAGGCAAGACAAGTATTTTGTGTGAATGGGTTATAAATTTGAAATTTTCTGATGGATATGTGTCAAATATGGGTAGATGCATGGATATGAAGAATCTTAAGTTATTTGGAATGAAAAGTCATGACTGTCATGTATTTATGCAGAAATTAATACTAATTGCATTCCGTGAATTACTTCCACAAAGTGTTTGGAAGGTCCTTACAGAACTAAGTTTATTTTTCAACCAGCTAACTACAACCACAATCAAAATAGATGACATGGTGAGGCTGGAAAATGACATTCCACTTATTATTTGTAAGCTTGAACAGATTTTCCCACCGACATTTTTTTGACTCGATGGAGCATTTGCCAGTCCATTTGGCATACGAAGCAAGTATTGCAGGGCCAGTGCAATTCAGGTGGATGTATCCTTTTGAGAGGTATATACATATAATTTGCTATTTTTTATTATTTAGTACTTAAAGTATTATTGTAATTTAATATAATTGAAACCTAACATATTAGATGTAGGTATCTTCGTAAGTTGAAATTGAATGTTAGAAACAAGGTAAAAGTTGAAGGTTCAATTTGTAATGCATATTTAGTTGAAGAAGCATCATCATTTTGTTCTTATTATTTTGATGATCATGTTAATACAAAGAATAGAAATGTGTCGCAGAATTATGAAGGTCATGTGATGGTAGAAGTTGATTATGTGGACAAACTATCTATCTTTAAACACCCTAGAAGATTATTTGGAAGAACAATGAAAAGATGTATGATAGATGAAGAGTACAAAGAAACCAGGAGCTACGAGTTACTTAATTGTGAGGATGTTGCACCATACCTTGAGTATGTATACACAAAATGGTTGCAGGTGAAACCAAAGTTTAATTTTATCTTTAATAGGAATTATTAAAAATTGATATACATTTTTTATTCTCTTTTTATATTTGTGCAGTATTTATGTTGAGCAGTTAAAATATAGGCAAAAATCAATTTCCAGCAATGATGTCGATTATATGCCAGAAACAAATTTGCAAATTGGTTCAAAAATTATGTGAGAATTATTAAGTTTAAAATTTTGAATTATTTAATTTATTTTTATCTTTTATTTGTTAATATCAATTTTTTTAATTAATGTCACGGGTAATTAATCCTTTAAATGGAGATTCAAATATTTTTATTCAGAATCTAAGTAAAGACCCATTTTGATATGTGACAACCTATTCTAGGTATTTTGTTAATGAATTTAAATTTCACACAATTGGGCATATTTCTTCTAAAATAACAATGAATAGTGGTGTATGCATTAAAGGTGCAGGATATAGTGTAGATGAGATTGATTATTATGGTCGACTCAAAGAAGTTATTGAGTTGGAGTATCCTGGACTCAAAAATAACAGGATTGTATTATTTAAGTGCGAGTTGTTTGATCCTACACCAAATGTGGGCACAAAGATTCATTCGGATTATAAGCTAGTGGATGTTAACCATAAACGCAGATATAATCGAAATGAGCCATTTATTATGGCAATTCAAGCCATCAAGTATATTATTGTAGATATCCGAGTTTATCTCGTGAAAAGGAGATGGTGGGCGATTTGCAAGATCAAAGTGCGATCAAATTTTCAGTATCACCATCACAAAAAAGAAGTACAGACATAGAAATTGTACCAGGATTCCAGAAAGATGACTTAAATAATATTTTTTTTTATTTTTTTTAAGTTTGTTTATTATTTATAGCCCTCTCTTTTGGTGGAGGAATACCATTTGTACAAACTACTTCTACCCTTTACCCTCTTAAATCCATTCCCCATTTCTAAAGACTAATAATATAATCTTCCTAGCACTATTGAAATAACGTAAAAACTCTAATTAAGTCATCAATCTTAACTTTACTCTTTACTAAAATGAGTTTCCTTCTTTTATCTTTCTAGCGCTTCATGGAACATCCTTCCTGTTTTTCTGATATCACCCTTTCTAGGCTGTATATAACATATTTCCTGCATAAAATAACAGAAATATCTCCAACTTTGCAAAATTCCTTTCAACCTTGTTGCACATATTCTGCCGAAGCTTTCCTCTTCTATCTGTCCTAGTCCTTGACCCTCTTTGTTTGCTGATATAGCTTTAGATTCACATCTTGAGAGCCATTTCCAAGCCACCTTGTAGCATCCTGATCTTTGCCGACCTCCTAGACTAGACACTTACCTCTCCTAGGACCTTGTATTTAATACAGACACATGATTCTGAAAATTTCAGACTTCTAAACCCTTTCTACATGATTTAAACGCTGGTAAAAAAACATAACACATGACTTGAAAAAATTTTACAGACTCTTGCTAGTTACAGACTTCTTTTAATTCCAAGGAATATGATTTGATTGCCCCTTTAGTGCTTTCCTGCAAACACAAAAAAAACCAGAAACATACCAAAGGAGCAGAAAATTCCAGCCCTTACCTTTTCGTTCCCTCATCTTTGTCTTGTGAGGTGAACCTTGCAGTGACTGTAAAAGAAACAACAACTGGATTTTCTGGTTGTTTATACCATGAACTTCACTGTTAACCTGTAGAGACAGATTCCCCTGCAAAGAAGCTACCACAATTCCACAACTTATATTATTATACTTTTCTTATTCTATTTTCCATATTCTATTTTCATATTCTTATAATTTTCAGATTCCCCTTCACAGCAGCTACTGGATTTTCATATTCTATTTTTTCTGTTAATACTGCCCTTCCTAAATCTTAAATAAGGGAAGGCTTTCCTATCCAATTTCGCTATTCCTTTTACTTTTTCTGGCATCGAAACCTCATCAAATTCATGTTATCCTCTTATCGAACCTAATCTTGCAAGACTATCCGTCAAAGTATTAGCTTCTCTATATATATGTAAGATTGATGCATTAAGCACTTTAATGAGGTTCAAAATAATTTCCATTTCTTCCTCATACCTCCAAAGAATTATTTTTCCACTTACTAAATCTACCAAAAGCATAGAGTCTACTTGAATTTGTATATTTTCTAAATCTAATTTTTTACAGACATTTAATCCTATATTCAAAGCTTTTATCTCCGAGTGGAGGGCTGAGAATGCTTCTGTAGCCGATGTAAATGCTTTTATCACATACCCGTTTGAGTCCCTTATTACCCCTCCTCTCACCTGCTATACCAGTTGTCCCTATTGAAGTTACCATCCGTGTTTAATGATATTTTACCTTTCGGAGGCCTATTACAACTTATACTTTTACCCATCCCTGTTTCGTATTTGTAAGAGCGAGGCCCCAGAACATTCCAGCTACCTTATTTAAACAAGAACCATCAACTTTTATAGGGTTTATACTTGATATATTCTTATTTCTTTAATTATATCTTTTATACTTTCATTTGAATTCATTCTTATGCCCTCAAATTTACTCTTATTACGAGCTTTCCAAAGGCAGCATATTGCTATATGAGGTAGATTCTGAGTGAGCCAATTTTTGATGTAACTTCTAGGGTTTACATTTCCCCAACTCTTAATTCTATCAATTATTCTATCTTCTTTTTTACTTATTTGTAACTAGTCTCCTAATTCCCTATAGACTGCTGCAGCGATTCTTCCACTTGAAAGTAGATGATCCATTGATTCTTCATCTGCAAAGCAACATTCACATCTGGAGGCCATTTAACACCTTTTCTTTCACATTAGTGTCCACAGGCAGTGCATTTACCAGAACTTTCCATGCCATCAAGCACATTTTCAGTGGAATACCTGCTCTCCAGGCCTATTTAATAAAGACTGCACGGGTTTTTTCCTTCTTATCAATTCTTTTGCTGACTTTAACGTAAAATTACCTTGTGGATTAAGGGTCCATTTCCATCCCGATTTATTCAGTAATGAGTGAGCATCTATTATTCCCTTTTGTTTTTCCAATGCTTTCCAGCTATTTGATTTCTGCTTAACGCGATTGTGTTCTTGTTCTAGATATTTTGCTCGCATATATTTTGCCCAGAGGGAATCATTTTCTTTTATCCTCCACCATCCTCTGCAGTCCCAAGCATTCGCCATGTCCTGTAAATTAATGATGCCTAAACCCGCTTCCGCTTTAGGATAACAGATGTCTTTCCAATTTTTCCAGTGAATTTCTGCTTTCCATTTTTTTCCCCATAAAAATTTGTCATTTCCATCTCTAGTTTATTTGTAAATTTCTTAGGTGGGTGTATGACTGATATAATATGTTACCAGTGTACTTTGAAGAACATGGGAGATTAATGTAATCATCCCACCAAAACCTAATAGATCTACTTTCCAACCTGCTATTTTCCTTCTCATTTTATTTTGTAAAGGCGTTAGATAATTTTCTTTCAGCCTTCCTTCATATATCGAACAACCTAAATATACGAAAGCATCTTGTTTATGTTTAAAACCCGTTATGTTTTAATTTTTTTACCACTTTTTTCGGATGATTTTTTTGCTAACATAAATTGACTTTTATCCTTATTAAGGGCTTGTCCTGTTTCCTTCTCAAATAATTGTAGAAGGTCCATCAGGTTTTTCAATGAACTTTTATTCGCATTGTGAAAATGATAATATCATCTGCATAAGCTAAACAACTTATTCTCGGAGTGTTTTTTGGCTATCTAAAGGGGATTATTTTGCCCTCTGACATTCTTTTATTAAATTAACAATTAATAATTCTAAGTACATATCAAATAATAAAGGCGATAATGGAAATATGTAAGCCTAAACCCGCTTCCGCTTTAGGATAACAGATGTCTTTCCAATGTTTCCAGTGAATTTTCTGCTTTCTATTTTTTTCCCCATAAAAAATTTGTCATTTCCATCTCTAGTTATTTGTAAATTTCTTAGGTGGGTGTATGACTGATATAATATGTACCAGTGTACTTTGAGAACATGGGAGATTAATGTAATCCTCCCACCAAAACCTAATAGATCTACTTTCCAACCTGCTATTTTCCTTCTTATTTTATCTTGTAAAGGCGTTAGATAATTTTCTTTCAGCCTTCCTTCATATATCGGACAACCTAAATATACTAAAGCATCTTTTTATGTTTAAAACCCGTTATGTTTTTAATTTTTTTACCACTTTTTCGGATGATTTTTTTTGCTAACATAAATTGACTTTTATCCTTATTAAGGGCTTGTCCTGTTTCCTTCTCAATAATTGTAGAAGGTCCATCAGGTTTTTCAATGAACTTTTATTCGCATTGTGAAAATGATAATATCATCTGCATAAGCTAAACAACTTATTCTCGGAGTGTTTTTTGGCTATCTAAAGGGGATTATTTTGCCCTCTGACATTCTTTTATTTAAATTAACAATTAATAATTCTAAGTACATATCAAATAATAAAGGCGATAATGGAAATATGTAAGCCTAAACCCGCTTCTGCTTTAGGATAACAGATGTCTTTCCAATGTTTCCAGTGAATTTTCTGCTTTCCATTTTTTTCCCCATAAAAAATTTGTCATTTCCATCTCTAGTTTATTTGTAAATTTCTTAGGTGGGTGTATGACTGATATAATATGTACCAGTGTACTTTGAAGAACATGGGAGATTAATGTAATCCTCCCACCAAAACCTAATAGATCTACTTTCCAACCTGCTATTTTCCTTCTCATTTTATCTTGTAAAGGCGTTAGATAATTTTCTTTCAGCCTTCTTTATATCGGACAACCTAAATATACTAAAGCATCTTTTTTATGTTTAAAACCCATTATGTTTTTAATTTTTTTTACCACTTTTTCGGAATTTTTTCGCTAACATAAATTGAATTTTATCCTTATTAAGGGCTTGTCCTGTTTCCTTCTCAAATAATTGTATAAGGTCCATCAGGTTTTTCAATGAACTTTTATTCGCATTGTGAAAATGATAATATCATCTGCATAAGCTAAACAACTTATTCTCGGAGTGTTTTTTGGCTGTCTAAAGGGGATTATTTTGCCCTCTGACATTCTTTTATTTAAATTAACAATTAATAATTCTAAGTACATATCAAATAATAAAGGCGATAATGGAAATATGTAAGCCTAAACCCGCTTCTGCTTTAGGATAACAGATGTCTTTCCAATGTTTCCAGTGAATTTTCTGCTTTCTATTTTTTTCCCCATAAAAAATTGTCATTTCCATCTCTAGTTTATTTGTAAATTTCTTAGGTGGGTGTATGACTGATATAATATGTACCAGTGTACTTTGAAGAACATGGGAGATTAATGTAATCCTCCCACCAAAACCTAATAGATCTACTTTCCAACCTGCTATTTTCCTTCTCATTTTATCTTGTAAAGGCGTTAGATAATTTTCTTTCAGCCTTCCTTCATATATCGGACAACCTAAATATACTAAAGCATCTTTTTATGTTTAAAACCCGTTATGTTTTTAATTTTTTTTACCACTTTTTCGGATGATTTTTTTGCTAACATAAATTGACTTTTATCCTTATTAAGGGCTTGTCCTGTTTCCTTCTCAAATAATTGTAGAAGGTCCATCAGGTTTTTCAATGAACTTTTATTCGCATTGTGAAAATGATAATATCATCTGCATAAGCTAAACAACTTATTCTCGGAGTGTTTTTTGCTATCTAAAGGGGATTATTTTGCCCTCTGACATTCTTTTATTTAAATTAACAATTAATAATTCTAAGTACATATCAAATAATAAAGGCGATAATGGAAATATGTAAGCCTAAACCCGCTTCTGCTTTAGGATAACAGATGTCTTTCCAATGTTTCCAGTGAATTTTCTGCTTTCCATTTTTTTCCCCATAAAAAATTTGTCATTTCCATCTCTAGTTTATTTGTAAATTTCTTAGGTGGGTGTATGACTGATATAATATGTACCAGTGTACTTTGAAGAACATGGGAGATTAATGTATCATCCCACCAAAACCTAATAGATCTACTTTCCAACCTGCTATTTTCCTTCTCATTTTATCTTGTAAAGGCGTTAGATAATTTTCTTTCAGCCTTCTTTCATATATCGGACAACCTAAATATACTAAAGCATCTTTTTTATGTTTAAAACCCATTATGTTTTTAATTTTTTTTACCACTTTTTCGGATGATTTTTTCGCTAACATAAATTGAATTTTATCCTTATTAAGGGCTTGTCCTGTTTCCTTCTCAAATAATTGTATAAGGTCCATCAGGTTTTTCAATGAACTTTTATTCGCATTGTGAAAATGATAATATCATCTGCATAAGCTAAACAACTTATTCTCGGAGTGTTTTTTGGCTGTCTAAAGGGGATTATTTTGCCCTCTGACATTCTTTTATTTAAATTAACAATTAATAATTCTAAGTACATATCAAATAATAAAGGCGATAATGGAAATATGTAGCCTAAACCCGATTCCTTTAGGATAACAGATGTCTTTCCAATTTTCCAGTGAATTTTCTGCTTTCCATTTTTTTCCCCATAAAAAATTGTCATTTCCATCTCTAGTTTATTTGTAAATTTCTTAGGTGGGTGTATGACTGATATAATATGTACCAGTGTACTTTGAAGAACATGGGAGATTAATGTAATCCTCCCACCAAAACCTAATAGATCTACTTTCCAACCTGCTATTTTCCTTCTCATTTTATCTTGTAAAGGCATTAGATAATTTTCTTTCAGCCTTCCTTCATATATCGGACAACCTAAATATACTAAAGCATCTTTTTTATGTTTAAAACCCGTTATGTTTTTAATTTTTTTTACCACTTTTTCGGAAGATATTTTTGCTAACATAAATTGACTTTTATCCTTATTAAGGGCTTGTCCTGTTTTCTTCTCAAATAATTGTAGAAGGTCCATCAGGTTTTTCAATGAACTTTTATTCGCATTGTGAAAATGATAATATCATCTGCATAAGCTAAACAACTTATTCTCGGAATGTTTTTTGGCTGTCTAAAGGGGATTATTTTTCCCTCTAACATTCTTTTATTTAAATTAACAATTAATAATTCTAAGTACATATCAAATAATAAAGGCGATAATGGATCCCCCTGTCTCAAGCTACGTCTAGGTTTGAATTCTTCTCCTTTCATTCCATTTACAATAATTCTAACCCAAATGCTTGTTACACATCCATATATTAAATTAATACATGTTTTAGAGAAACCAAATTTTCTCATGACGAAACATAATGTATGCCATTCTACTCTATCAAATGCCTTAGATAAATCTAGCTTAACTACTAAGTTACTTCCCCTCGTTTTAAATGCTATTTCTTTCATCATTTCTAATGCTAATCTAATATTTTCAATCATTAATCTATTCTTAATAAATCCTGTTTGTTCCTGTGATATTATAAATGGTAAAATATTACTAAGTCTGTTTTGAATAATTTTAGCGAGGATCTTATAAATTGCATTACATAAACTTATAGGCCTAAAATCTTCACATTTTTGAGGTAATTCTTTTTTGGGGATTAGCACTATGAAAGAGTTTTCCCATGCCTTAGGAATATCTGCGCCTACAAAAAAAACTGGCAATTGTAGGAACCAGATCTTTTTTGATAATGAGCCAATTTAACTGAAAAAAATAATTATTCCAGCCATCTAGCCCTGCTGCACTATCCTTATCCAGATCAAACACTGCCTTTTTAATCTTTTCTTCCTCCGGGATCTTCTCCATCATTTGATTTTGTTCTAGTGAGATGACTATGTTAATCCCATCCATTAATGAGTTTCCTACTTGGGGAGCCTATCTGCATAGATGGCTTTTTAAAAATTACTCAAAGAGGAATCCTATCTGCTTGTCTTCTTCAACCCATTTTCCCTCATTAGTTTTAATGCCCTTGATTTTATTTTTTTGAGCCTTTATTTTGCACATGTTGTGAAAAAACATAGTGTTTCTATCTCCATCTTTCAACCATTTAATTTTTGAACACTGTTTCCAGTATACTTCCTCCATATACAACTTAAGCCTCAAGTCCCCTTTAGCCTTATTTAATTCCTGTCTCTTTACCTCTATGTTATTATTATCATATTCTAATTCCAGTTTTTCTACTTTTTTCTCTTCTTGCTTTATTATTTGGTTTAGATTTCCAAAGACTTCTTTATTCCATATTTTTAGACATTTTTTTAATCTATGAAGCTTAACCATTAATATTTGCATCGGTTTCCCCATTGCTGGCTCCATCCAGGATTCAGTTACCAGTTTTTCAAAGCCAGCGTGCTTTTCCCACATATTCTGAAATTTAAAGTTACCTGATACTCGGTAATTCTTATAGATTGTAATAAGCAATGGGCAATGATCCGAACAGGTTCTATTTAGATGTCTTAGCCCTGTAACCCCATGCAAAGCTACCCACTTAGCATTACACAGTACTCTGTCCAGTCTAGCCCAAATTGTGCTTCTTTTACTCCTGTTGTTACACCAAGTGTAACTTGAACATGTGAAATCTATTTCCATTAATTTCGAGTTTGAGATCGCCTCATTAAATTGTGTAATTGCTATTGGATCCAGGGTTTTACCTCATTAATCTCGACTTAAATAAAATTGAGCCTTTTAATGTAGATAAAGATCCAAAAAATTTATATGACTCAAATGGTGGCAGAATAGAAATTGAAGATGATCAATTTCTATCTGGAGATGAGTTCGAACTTTTATCGAAATCTGACAAAATATCAGAAGATCCAATGGAGGATGACAATGATACCGATATTAAATTGTTATAATTTTATCATAAATTTTAACTATCAAAGACGTTTTATATTTTATTGAAATCTATCGGTGTGTTTTATTCGAAAATGGATGCTTGTTCATCTTTTTTCTATTTTTTATTCTTTGTTTTATTTTGTACAGTAGATGGCGCCTAAAAGACGTGGTCGTGGTGGAGCTGGACGTGGACACAGAAATGAACCAAATTCAACTAGTATGTTACATAATGTTATAGAATCAGTACCAGCTAATAGCCACCATATCCTGACTTCAACATCACAATCACCATTTCCATTTCTATCACCATCACCATCATTGAGATCTCTGCTAACACCTTTATCAGATGTAAGCTTACCACCGATTGTGCTTCCTGCTCACACTTTTGATCCATCTCAATCTTCTACACCACAATTTACACCGATAGCCCCCCCCCCCCCTTACAATACCAATGACATCATCAAATCTGGGCCTTCCTCTGAAGTCAGTGCAAAGTTAGAAATTGATATTGTGGATGAGAGGTAAAAGAAAAATGTAAAAATGATTTGAGAAAAAAATTTTGATGTTACTATTAGTGGTTTTTTTTATATTGTTATGATTTGCTTGTTTTCTATGTTATTTATTTATTTGTATAGTTTTATTCCATGTCACAAGTGTTTGACTATAATTACAAAGGCTTTCAAGAAAATGGCCGATGCCAGAGCTTTCTCCTGGAAGAAAGTTTCTCAATCGACAAAGGAGTCATATTTTAATGACTTTCAGGTAAAAATAACAAAACAAAAGAATTGAAAAATAATTATCTAATTACTTAAATTTTATGTTGGTTATTATTCAAGCAGTAAATAATTATGTTCTTGTTGTTAATATAAATTATTTTATCATTTTTATATAGAATCATTGCACATGGCCACCGAAATTTGATGGAAAGATAAAGTTATTATGAGAGATCAAAGAAGTTCAACGGTATTCTGATTTTGTTCATAAATTAAAAAAAATTAAAGAAAGGCTTGATTTTATATACAAGGAAGACTGGCCCTAGTGGCTTAATTTTTGGGAGGAGCCAGATGTGAATAAAAATTAGATATTGCCAGCAAAAATTGATGAAGTGATGCTGTTGGACTGGGTACAGAAATCTGTCAACCCACAAGAGGTTCAAAGTCGAGCGTCAAGCACGCTCAAGATTTGGTACAAATTTAAACTTCTAAACATATCTATATTTTGTGGTTGTCCTAATAGTCCAATAAATATAATCTCTGCATGGTTTTAATAATTTTATTAAATTTCTTTATCATTTGATTTTTATGAATTAATAAAAACATATTCTAGGCTGGAGAATTGGGTCAAGACCCAAATTTCTATGAGATTTTCAGAAAGATGCATGTGAAAAAAGTGGATGGTCACTATGTAGTAACAAACTGATATATAATTGATATATATGTATATTGATATATATATATATATATATATATATATATATATATATATATACCTGTCTATCTATATATCTACCTACATACCTATATATCTATCTGTCTAACTATCTATCTGGCTATATGTTTATCTGTGTATCTATAAGTCAATCTGTCTATTTATAAATCTATATAAATGCCTATCAATCTATCTATATATATGTCTATATTTCAATAACTTTTTCTATTTTAAATATATCAATTTGTTTATTTGTCTATCTTTCTATCTATCAATCTATCTATCTAACTATATATATATATATATATATATATATATATATATATATCTTTTATTTCTATCTATCTATCTATCAATATATTTATCTATCCATCCATCAATCTATCTATCAAAAAATCATTCAATAAATAAAACTATCAATCAATCAATCTATATATCTATATATTTATTTATCTATTTACCTACCTATCTATTTATGTATCGATTTATCTATATATCTAACTATCTATCTATCTACCTATCTAGCTATCTGGTAATCTATCTTTTTATCTTTCTATCTATTTGTCTATTTTTCTATCAATCTATCAATCTATTTGTCTAACTATCTATCTAAATATCTATATGTCTAAGTATCTATCTATATGTTTTTTGTCTATCTATCTATTTGCCTATATATCTATCTGACTATCTATCTATCTATCTCTATATATATTTATCTGTGTATCTATAAATCTGTCTATTTATATATCTATCTATAAGTATATATGTCTATATGTTTATCTGTCTAACTATCAATCTATCTATCTATATATCTATCTTTGTATTTTTCTATCAATTAATCTGCCTAACTAAGTATATTTATCTATCAATTAATCAGTCTAACTAAGTATCTGTCTGTCTGTCTATTTGTAAGTTTCTTGGTATATATGTATTTCTCTCTATCTGTATGAGTGTCTATTTATTGATCTATCTATATGTCAATCTATCTATCTATCTATCTATAAATCAATCAATCTATGTATCTATTTGTCTATCTATCTAACTATTTATCTATCTATCTATTTATCTTTCTATCTATATATATTTATCTATCTATCTATCTACCTATTTAGATATATAGCTATTTATCTACCTATCTGTCTATATGTTTATCTATCAATCTGTCTATTTGTCTATATGACAAGCTGTCTATATAAATTTATATCTATCTTTCTATCTATTTATCTGTCTATAAATCAATCAATCTGTCTGTCTATTTGTCTATCTATTTATCTGTATATATATCTTTTTATTTGACTATCTTTTTATCTATTTCACTCTCTATATGTATATCTGTCTATTTGGCTACCTGTCTATTTGTCAATATGACTATCTATCTATCAATAAATATATAAATATATCTATTTGTCTCTCTTTCTATCTGTCTATCTATCATTCTATCTATCTATATCTCTATATGTGTATATGTTCATTTATCTATTTATCAATCTATCAGTCTATTTATCTATCTATCTATTTGTCTATCTATCAATCTTTTTATCTATTATCTGCCTATCTACTTATCATTCTATCTACATATCTGCCTATCTGTCTATCTATTCATCTATCTATCTGTCTATCTATAAATTTATATATAAGTCTATCTATCTATATATGTATATGTCTATATGTCTATCTGTCTAATTATATATCTATCTATCTATTTATCTATCTATCTTTCTATCAATTAATCTATCTACTATCTATCAGTATATCTGGCTATCTGAATATATGGTTATCTTGCAATCTAGCTATCTATCTATCTATCTGTATGTCTATTTTTCAATCAATCTATCTATCTATATGTCTATCTATCTATCTATATATTTATCTAACTATCAATCAAACTTTCTATCTTTCTATATATCTATTTATTTATCTATCTATTTATTTATCTAACTAACTAACTATCTATCTATCTGCCTAAAGGTCTTTTTGTCATCTATCTATTTGTATATCTATTTATTTATCTAACTATCTATCTATCTGTTTATATGTCTATCTATCTATCTGCCTATCTATCTATGTGTCTATCTATCTATTTGTCTATCTGTCTATCTACAAAAATGCATATGTTTCTATCTATCTATCTATCTATCTATATATCTATCTATTTCTATATATCTATCTATCTATCTATTTGCCTATCTGTCTATCACTCTATTTGTCTCTCTATCTATATACATATATGTTTATATGTTTGTAAGAATATATGTCTATTTGTCAATCTTTCAATATGTCAATATGTCGAGATGTCTATCTCTCTATGTATCAAGTTGTCTATCTATCCTTATGTCTATCTATCTATCTATATATATATATATATATATATATATATCTGTCTATATGTCTATTTGTAATTTGTCTCATTGTATTTGTATTTGTATCTATCAGTCTATTTGTCTATCTATCTGTATAACTATCTTTCTGTCTACCAATCTATATTTCTATCTATCTATCTATTAATCTATTTATCTATATCTATATATATGTCTATCTATCTATTCTATCTGTCAATCTTTATATCTCTCTATCTATCTATCTACATGTCTATATGTTTATCTAAATATGTATATATCTATCTATATATCTACTTATTTGTCTATATGTCGATCTATCTATCATTATATATATATATATATATATATATATATATATATATATATATATGTCGATCTATTTTTCTATCTATCAATCTATCAATCAATCTGTCTATTTGTCTATTTGTCTATCTATTTTCTATCTATCTATCTATCTAATTATTTATATCAATGTATCTATATAATCAACTATTTGACTCTCTTTCTATCTGTATATCTGCCTTCTATCTATTTGTCTATCTATCTTTCTATAAATCTATCTATATGTTTATCTATCTACATATCTAATAATCTATCTATCTACTAATCAATCAATCTATCTATCATCTATCTATCTACCTATATACCTATCTAGTTATCTTGCTATCTGTCTATCTATTTATCTATATTTGCCAAACTCTCCATCTGTCTATATATTTATCAGTCTATCTATCTATTTATCTGTTTATCTCTAAATCTCTCTGTCTTTCTTTCTATCTATTTATTTATCTAATTATTTACCTATTTATCTGTCTATCTGTCTATCTATCTATCTATCTATCTATCTAGTTGTCTATCTATCTATCTATTGATAAATATGTCTATCTGTCTATGAATCAATATGCCTTTCTGTTTATCTTACATCTTTTTATTTGTATATCTATCAATCAATCAATTTGTCTATTTGTCTATCTATCTATTTGTCTATCTGTCTATTTATCTATCTATTTTTTTATCGATCTTCCTATCTTCATATCTATTTATTTTTTACCTATCTATCTCTCTATCTATATATCTGTCTATTTTCCATCTAACTATCTACTTGTCTATCTGTCTATCTCTCTAGATATCTATCTATTTATCTATCTATCTACAAATCTATCTATCTATCTGTAAGACTATGTTTATCTAACTATCTATCAATATGTCAATCTGTCCATTTGTAAATCTGTCTAGATGTCTATCTGTCTATCTATCTATCTATATTTCTATGAGTCTATCAGTCTATCAGTCTAGCTGTCTATATGTCTATCAGTCTATTTGTATATTTGTCTAGATGTATATTTGTTTATCTATCTTTATATCTATTTATCTGTCAATCTGTCTATCTTTCTATATATCTATCCGTCTATTTGTCTATCTATCTATATATATATATATCTATCTATCTATCTATCTAGCACTCTATATGTCTATCTATCTTTCTGTTTATCTGTTTATTTATCTATCTATCTTTCTATCTATCTATTTATCAATTTAACTATTTTTCAATCTATCTATATATCTATTTCTTTATCTATATCTATCTATCTATATATATCTATATCTGTCTGCTTATCAATTTAACTATTTTTCAATCTGTCTATCTATCTATCTATCTTTCTATCTATTTATCTTTCTATATGATAATCTTTCTATCTATCAATCTATCTATATGTAATTTGAATATCTATCTATCTATTATCTATCTATACGTCGATTGATCTATATGTTTATCTGTGTATCTATCTATCTATCTATCTATCTGTGTGTATATTTGTCGATTTGTCTATCTATCTGTCTATTTGTCGATTTGTCTATCTATTTATCTATTTACCTATCTATTTTTCTATCTATGTATCTATCTGTCTGTCTATATATATATATATATATTTCTATCTATCTGTCTAGCTGTCTATCTGCCTATCTATATATCTCTCTATCTGTCTACCTATCTACCTATCTATATGTCTACTAGTCTATCAATCTATATATCCATCTATCTGTCTAGCTATCAATCTATCTATTTGTCTAACTATCTATCTGCCTATATGTCTATCTATCTTTTTGTCTATCTATCAATCTATCTGTCTACCTATCTATCTATATGACTATCTATCTATATGTCTATCTATCTGTCTATCTATTTTTCTATTCATCTATTTCACTATATGTCTATATTTCTATATGTCTTATCTATCTATTTATCTACCTATCTTGTTCTGTCTATCTGGCTATCTACATATCTATCAAAAACTCTATATGTCTATATGTATTTTTGTCTATATGTCTATATGGCTATCTAGCGATCTAGTTTTCTATCAATTTGACTATCTATCGTTGTGTCAATATAATTAATTATCTATCTATATATATATCTATCTGTCTATCTATCTGCCTATTTGTTTATCTGTCTATCTATCTAGCTATCTATATATTTTCTATTTGCCTATTTTCCTATCTTTCTATCTGTCTATCTATCTAAATTTTTATCTGTCTAACTGTCTATTGGCTTATCTGCTTATTTGTCTATAAGTCTTGTATATCTGTCTATCTGTTTATCTATCTATATGCCGATCTGACTATCTGATTCTCTGTCTATCTATCTATCTTTCTATCAAACTATCAATGTATCAATTTATCTATCTTTCTATCTGTCTATCTATCTGTCTATCTATCTATCATTCTGTCAACTATTTAGAAATCTATCTGTCTGTATATTATTTATCGGTTTATCTAACTCTCTGTCTTTCTGTCAATCTGTGAATCTATCTATCTATCTATTGTCAATCTCTATTTTTCTATCTATTTGTCTATCTGTCTATCTATATATCTATCTATATGTCTTTCTCTCTATCTGTCTATCACTCTATCAAACAATCTATCTATCCATCTATCTGTCAATCTATTTATCTGTATATATGTCGATCTATATATCTGTCTACCTTTCTATCTGACTATCATCTATTTGCTTATATGCCTATATGCCTTTCTGCAAATCTATCTCTCTGCCTATCTATCTATCTTTCTATATTTAATCTATCTATCATTATATATATATATATATATATATATATATGAATCAATCAATCAATCTTTCTATATGTCTATTTGTATATCTGTCTATCTATTTATATATTTCTTTTCCTATATGTCTATCAATCTATCTATGTGTCTGTCTATTTGTTTATTTTTCTATCTGTCTATCTATCTGTCTAATATCTATCTTTTTATCTGTCTATAATATGTGTGTGTATATATATATATATGTATGTCTATTTGTCTATCTATCTTTTTATCTATCTGTCCATCTGGCTATCTCACTACAAGAAAAATACCATATAGCTAGGGATAATTCCCTAACTAAATGGGCATTTTCCACCGCAAATAGGATATAGTGATGGATTACCTTCGGATAGGTTCCCAATCTAAAGTGATCCTCGGAAAAATTTAGCCAGGGAAACTATCCTTAGCTAATAAGTTAGTGACGAAAAATCTCTAGCTAAAGAAAATAATTTCCTGAGCTAAATTAGCAAGTTAAATGAGATTTTCCATTGCTAAATGGAAATAATGACGGAAGATATCCCAAGCTAAAATGCTCGTTACACAATATTAGCGATGAAAATTTCTATAGATAATAAATTTAGCGACGTAAAAATCCTTTGCTAAAATAAAAATAACCCTAGCTAAATTAGCAAATGATTTATCACTTGATAATTTAGAATGAGATTTTTCCCTAACAAAATTAGCTAGGGACTTTCCCTAGCTAATTTAGCAAGGGATTTTCGCTAGCAAATTTAGCTAGGAAAAATTTGCTAAATTATTTAGGGAATTTCTCTAGCTATTTTAATTTCAAAAACTATTTTCAATTTAATTTATTTCAAAATTTTTCTATTAAAAAATTTAATATTTTATATCAAATTGAATAAAAAACAAACTATAAATGATAATTTATAATAATCAAAAAAAAATTATTTAATAACCTATTCTAATTCAATATTTTACATAATTAAAACAAAAAAATAACAAAATTTTATGACAAATTTATTCATCAATGTATCTACAGACTGTGCATAAAGTATAATCTATCCATTTATTGTCATTGCTTTCTCTCCCTCTACTCTTTCGATCACCATTTTTCAAATGCGACAAAGCTGTCTAAGTCACTACATGAAAATTTTAGTGAAAATCTCATCACTTATAAAAGATTTGTATGAGGAGCAATCAGGTATCATATCTGTAAAAAATTTAAACTACTCAGTCAAATTAAAAAAAAGTGATGTTTTAATAAATATCTAATACTACAGTATATATGTAAATATTACTAGCATTTTATTCGTTCATATAATACTGTAGTATATGTACATAAAAACTATAGTATTATGTATACATATATACTGAGATAAAATATACTCAATATATATGTACATAAAATACTGTAGTATTATATGTACGTATATACTGACTTTATATGTACGTATATACCACATTTGTTGCTGTTGCTACTGCTCCCGCAGCTACTGTCGCTCCTGCCACTACCACTGCCGCTGCCAATGCTGCTGTTGCTACTACTGACCATTGCTGCGGCTACTGCCGCTACTGCCGATGCTGCCACTACTACCGGTGCTACCATCACTCGGTATATACGTACTTATATACTCCATATATACGTAGATATATAACTCAGTATATATGTATTTTATACCAAGTATATATGTACTTATATACTACAGTATTATATGTACGTATATAATCACATAGCCTTAGATGACACACACACTTGTACTTTATGCAAATACACATACCATCAAAGACAAAAGAAAATAATATAGGACTTAAAAAACATGCATATATGTCTTAAGGCATGGTCAGCATTTCTCGTTCTTTTTCTTCTGGTACTCCACGCAGATAGAGAATATTATTACACCTACACATGGAGCATAACATACTATATTTACAAACCAATAACCGATAACAAGCAGTCGTGGACACAATTATATGACTTATGTATGTATATACTGTAGTATAAATATACGTATATAAGAAAATATATGCGTAC
>JAREIK010013676.1:0-28583 GCA_029783825.1 Sapria himalayana
AAAAATTTAAAAATTTTATATTTTCAAAGGTTTTAACCTTCAAAAATTAGAAAAAAAAAAATAAAAATTAAATTTTTTGTTATATCATTGCTTAAAAAAACATTATAGACCACTAAATGCATAAACACTTAAATCTATAAACATCTAAACACAAAAGCCCCTAAATACTTAAAACTTTAAACTCGTAAACCTTAAATATAATTTAAATAATTTATTAAAATATTAATTACAAAATATATTATGAGTGATACAAATATAATTTAAATAATTTATTTTTCATCAAAAAAAAATATCAGCTGATAAAAAGAAGCAAAAACTAAAAAAAAGTATTATTTAGTAATAAATTTTATTTGGATTTTTAATATTTTTAGGTTTTGCAATTATATTTTAATTTATATCTATCATATTAATAATATCATATTAATTTATTTTTTGATAATTGATATCATATCTATCTATAAAATTGTTTATATTTAGTTTATATTATATATAATTATAATAATTATTATTACTAAATAATGTATTCACATTTTTAAAAGATTTTAATTTTTTTCACATTTTCAAAGGTTATAACCTTTAAAATGTGAAAAAATATCAAGAATAATTTTTTTGTTATTTCATTATTTAAATAAAACCTATAAACCACTAAATGCCTAAAAACATAAATCGCTAAAGTCATAAACGAAAAAACATCTAAATACTTAAAATATTAAACTGGTATACATTAATAATAAATCATAAATCTCATTTTAATTTTTATTCAGTATAATTTTAAATTTTTATTTTAATTATTTATCAGATTATTTTTATAGAAATATTAACGACAAAATAAATTTTTAGTGAGACATATCTATTTTAAATTAGTCTGGTATACCCAAAATATTAAATAATAAATCTCAATATTATTTTTTTCATTTTAATTTTAAATATTCATTTTAATTATTTATTTGTTTATTTTTATATAAATATTAATTAAAAAATAAATTATTAGTTAGAGAAATATAATTTATATAAATTAATTTTCATCAAAAAAATTTGGATAAACTCTTTAGAAAAATATATATTTCAAAACAACAAATTATTATATAATAATATATTTTGATTTCTTCTAAACAACCTTATATTTTTTTATTATATTTTAATTGATATCTATCTTTATAATAATAGATTATTAATTTATTTTTTGATCATTTTTTGAATATTTATCAATAATATTGTTTATATTGAATTTATATGATATATAAATATAATGATTATTATAACTAAATATTGAATTCAAAATTGAAAAAAAATTAAAAATTATTATATTTTCAATGGATATAACCTTAGAAAATATAAAAAAATAATAAAAATAATTATTTTGTTATTTTAATTTTTAAATAAAACCTATAAACCACTAAATGCATACACAGTTAAATCAGTAAACTCATAAATCCCGTAATGCCTAAATACATAAACCATTAAACTGCTATATACTACTTAATAATTAAGAAATCTAATTTTTATTTCAATTTATTATAATTATAAATATTCATTTTAATTATTTATTAGTTTATTTTTATAGAAATATTTATTACAAAATAAATTATGAGTAAGATAAATATAATTTAAATAATTTATTTTTAATCAAAAAATAAATATACGCTTATAAAAGAAGTAAAATTTAAAAATTAAAATTATTATTCAGTAATATATTTTACTTTAATTTTGAATCAATTACGGTTTTGTAAATATTTTTTAATGAATATCTATCTTATTATTAATAGTTTATTAATTTAATTTTTGATCATTATTATAATAACTATCAATAAAATTGTTTATATTGAATTTATATGATGTATGATTATTAATAATATTATAACTAAATATTGTATTCACATTTCAGAAAATTTTAAATCTCAAAACCATTAAACTAGTATACATTAATAATAAATCAGAAATCTCTTTTTAATTTTTATTTAGTATTATTTTAAATTTTTATTTTAATTATTTATAAGTTTATTTTTATAGAAATATTAATTACAAAATAAATTATATTGAGACAGATCTAACTTAAATTATACCAGTATACCCTAAATAATAAATAATAAATCTCATTTTTTTATTATAATTTTTAATATTCATTTTATTTATTAATTTTTTATTTTTATATAAATATTAATTAAAAAATAAATTATGAGTTAGACAAATATAATTTATGTAAATTATTTTTAATCAAAAAAATATAGATAAATTTTTAAAATAAAAAAAATTCAAAACATAAAATTATTATATATTAATATATTTTGCTTTGCTTATGAATCATTTTATGTTTTGTAATTATATTTTAATTGATATCTATCTAATTAATAATATTTTTATTAATTTATTTTTTGATCATTATTAGAATATTTATCACTAAAATTGTTTATGTTGAATTTATATGATATATAAATATAATGATTATTATAACTAAATATTGAATTCACTTTTGAAAAAAATTTAAAAATTATTATATTTTCAATGGTTATAACCTCTGAAAATATCAAAAAATAATAAAAATAAATGTTTTGTTATTTTAATTTTTAAATAAAACCTATAAACCACTAAATGAATACATAGTTAAATCAGTAAACTTCTAAACCTCGTAATATCCTAAATACATAAACCTTTAAACTTCTATATACTACTTAATAATTAATAAATCTAATTTTTATTGATAGATATTATAATAATGATCAAAAATTAAATTAATAACCTATTAATAATAAGATAGATATTAATTAAAAAATATTTACAAAACCCAAATTGATTCAAAATTAAACAAAAAAATATTATTGGATAATAATTTTTAATTTTTAAATTTTTACTTCGTTTATAAGCGTTTAGATTTTTTTTATTAAAAATAAATTATTTAAATAATATTTGTCGCACTCATAATTTATTTTGTAAAAAAAATTTATATAAAAATAAACTAATAAATAATTAAAATGAATATTCAAAATTATAATAAATTGAAATAAAAATTAGATTTCTTAATTATTAAGTAGTATATAGTGGTTTAATGGTTTATTTATTTAGGCATTATGGGCTTTAGGAGTTTACTGATTTAACTGTGTATGCATTTAGTGGATTATAGGATTTATTTAAGAAAAAATAAAAAAAAAGATTTTTATTATTTTTTGATATTTTCAAAGGTTATAACCTTTGAAAATATAAAAATTTTTAAATTTTTTTCAAATGTGAATTCAATATTTAGTTATAATAATCATTATATTTATATATCATCTAAATTCAATATAAACCATATTATTGATAAATATTCTAATAATGATCAAAAAATAAATTAATAATCTATTATTAATAAGATAGATATCAATTAAAATATAATTACAAAACCTATAATGATTTATAAGCAAAGCAAATTATATTACTATATAATAATTTTTTGTTTTAAATTTTTTTTTCTTTTAATAAGTTTATCTATATTTTTTTGATGAAAAATAATTTATATAAATTATATTTGTCTAACTCATAATTTATTTTTTAATTAATATTTATATACAAATAAACAAATAAATAATTAAAATGAATATTTAAAATTATAATGAAAAAAAATGAGATTTATTCTTTATTATTTAGGGTATACTAGTTTAATTTAAATTATATCTGTCTCACTAATAATTTATTTTGTAATTAATATTTCAATAAAAATAAATTGATAAATAATTAAAATAAAAATATAAAATTATACTGAATAAAAATTAAAATGAGTTTTATTAATTATTATTAATGTATACAAGATTAATATTTTAAGTATTTAGAGGTTTTGTTGTTTAAAAAGTTAGCGATTTATGTTTTTAGGCATTTAGTGGTTTATTGGTTTTGTTTAAACAATGAAATAATAAAAAAATTTGTTTGATATCTTTTCACATTTTCTAAGGTTATAACCTTTGACAATATAATAATTTTAAAATTTTTTAAAAATGTCAATACAATATTTAGTAATAATAATCATTATAATTATATATAATATAAACTAAATATAAACAATTTTATTGATAGATATGATATCAATTATCAAAAAATAAATTAATATGTTATTATTATTATTATGGATATAAATTAAAATATAATTGTAAAACCTAAAATTATTCAAAATCCAAATAAAATTTATTACTAAATAAAAATTTTTGTTTTTAGTTTTTGCTTCTTTTTATAAGCTTATATATTTTTTTGATGAAAAATAAATTATTTAAATTATATTTGTATCACTCATAATTTATTTTGTGATTAATATTTTAATAAATTATTTAAATTATATTTAAGGTTTACGAGTTTAAAGGTTTAAGTATTTAGGGGCTTTTGTGTTTAGGAGTATAGATGTTTAAGTGTTTAGGCATTTAGTGGTTTATAAGTTTTATTTAAACAATGATAAAGCAAAAAATTTATTTTTATTCTTTTTTCTAATTTTTGAAGATTATATCCTTTGAAAATATAATAATTTTTAAATTTTTTTCAAATGTAAATATAATATTTATTTATAATAATCTTCATAATTATATTTCATTTAAATTTAATATAAATAATTATATTGCTAGATATTATAAATATGATCAAAAAATAAATTAAAAATTATTATTAATAAAATTGTTATTATTTAAAAAGTATTTGCAAAATCTAAATTTATTCAAATCAAAGTAAAATATATTACTAAATAATAATTTTTTTTATATTTTGCTTTTTTATAAGTTTATATTTTTGTTATTAAAAATAATTTATTTAAATTATATTTGCCTTTATCATAATTTATTTTTTAATTTATAATTCTATAATAATAAACTACTAAATAATTAAAATAAATATTTAAAATTATATGAATACAAATAAAATTGAGATTTATTATTTATTATTCAGTATATACCGATTTAATGGTTTAAGTATTTAGGTGTTTTGTGGTTTAGGAGTTTAGTGATTTAATTGTTTAGACCTTTAGTGATTTATAGTTTTTATTTAAAGAATGAAAAAACAAATAATTTATTTTTTTGATTTTATTTAATTTTTGAAGGTTGTAACCTTTGAAAATATAATAATTTTAATTTTTTTTAAAATGTGAAAATAATATTTAGTTATAATAATCTTAATAATTATATATAATGTAAATTCAATATAAATAATTTTATTAATAGATATTATAATAATGATCAATAAATAAATTAATAAACTTGTATTTATAAGAATGATATAAATTAAAATATTATTGTAAAATCTAAAATGATTCAAAATCAAAATAAGATATATTATTAAATAATAAATTTTATTTTTAAAATTGTGTCTCTTTTTATAACCAATTTTTTTGATGAAAAATAAATTATTTAAATTATATATGTCGCACTAATAATTTATTTTATAATTAATATTTTTATAAAAATAAACTGATAAATAATTAAAATGAATATTTAAAATTATAATGAATACTAATAAAACTGAGATTTATGATTTATTATTTAGACTATACTAATTTAATGTTTTAAGTATTTATGGGCTTCGGGTTTAAAGTTTACTCATTTTAGTATTTAGTCATTTAGTGGTTTATAGGTTTTATATAAAAAATAAAATAACAAAAAATATATATTTGTTATTTGTTCTCATTTTTGAAGGTTAAACCTTTGAAAATATAATAATTTTAAATTTTTTTTGAAAAGTGAATACAATATGAAGTTATAATAATCATAATAATTATATATAATATAAATTCAATATAAACTATTTTATTGATATTTATTATAATAATGATCATAAAAAAGTAATAACCAATTATTAATAAGATAAATATTGTTTAAAATATATTTGCAAAACCTAAAATGACTCAAAATCAAAGTGAAATATTTTACTAAATATTAATTTTAAATTTTTAAATTTTTGTATCCATTTATAAGTCTATATTTTTTGATGAAAAATAAATTATTTAAATTTTATATGTCTCACTAATAATTTATTTTTTAATTTATATTTCTATAAAATTAAACGAATAAATAATTAAAATGTATATTTAAAATTATAATGAATACTAATAAAAATGAGATTTATGATTTATTATTTAGGGTATAACTATTTAATGGTTTAAGTTTTTTGTGGTTTTGGGGTTAAGGAGTTTATTGATTTAAATGTTTGCACATTTAGGTGTTTATAGGTTTAATTTAATCAATGAAATAACAAAAAATTTATTTTTATGAATTTTCGTGATTTTCAAAGGTTATAACCTTTGAAAATATAATAATTTTATAAAAGTTCTAAAATATGATACAATACTTAGTTATAATAATATTAATAATTATATTTGTTGCAGATTCAATATAAAAAAATGTATGAATATTTATTATAATAATAATCAAAAAATAAATTAATAAACTATGATTAATAAGATAGATATTAATTAAAATATATTTGCAGAACCCAAAATAATTCAAAATCAAAGTAAATTATATTACTAAATAAAATTTTAAATTTTTGAAATTTTTTTTATTTTTATCAGCTTATTGTTTTTTTCATAAAAAATAATTTATTTAAATTATATCTGTCTCACTCATTAATTATTTTGTAGTTAATATTTCAATAAAAATAAACTACAAAATAATTAAAATGAATATTTAAAATTATAATGAATACAAATAAAAATTAGATTTATTATTTATTATTTAGGTTATATAGGGCTAAAGGTTTAAGTATTTAGGGGATTTTGGGGTTTAGGAGTCTAGAGATTTAAATGTTTAGTCATTTAGCGGTTTATAAGTTTTATTTAAATAATAAAATAATAAAAAATTATTTTTGTGATTTTCTATCATTTTTGAAAGTTATAACCTTTGAAAATATAATAATTTTAAAATTTTTTTCAAAAGTGAATACAATATTTAGTTATAATAATCATTATATTTATATATCATATAAATTCAATATAAACATTTTTATAGATAAATATTCTTATAATGATAAAAAAATAACTTAATAATATATTATTAATAAGATAGATATCAATTAAAATATATTTACAAAACCTAAAATGATTCAGAAGCAAATCAAAATATATTACTATATAATAATTTTTTGTTTTGAATTTTTTTTTTATTTTAAAAAGTTTATCTAATTATTTTGATGAAAAATAATTTATATAAATTATATTTGTGTAACTCATAATTTATTTTGTAATTAATATTTATATAAAAATAAACAAATAAATAATTAAATTTGAATATTTAAATTTAAAATGAAAAAAAAATGAGATTTATTCTTTATTATTTAGGATATACCTGTTTAATTTAAATTAGATATGTCTCAATTAAAATTTTGTAATTAATTTTTCTATAATAATAAACTAATAAATAATTAAAATAAAAATTAAAATTATACTGAATAATTAAAATAATTTATTTTGTTCCTCACTCATCTCTAGAATGATGGCTAAAGCTCTAACCAAAATAATAGGAGCTTTTAATTTATCTCTATTATGTCTCATCATATTTGATGTTGAATCACTTGGCTATCAAAGGTAATTTGACTCATGTACGCTAACAGACTAAACCAAAGTTGTACCCCTATGTGTTGAAATAGCTAGTTGTTGAGGATGATATTTATATTGATTATTGTAATTTCTTCTAAAATATCTCTCATGCACACACTCAAAGCAATTTTATTAAAACATAGTTCACCTCTAAAAAAATAACAACCGTATAGCCTATTAGAACAAACTATCCCCATGGTGGTTTGAGCAGGGCAAGAATTATGGGCTCTCTTTCAATCAAGAATCAAAAAATTATTTTATTGGCATGTCTAAGCCTTTTTTTTATATCCTTATGGATATGAAAAGTATCATTTCTTTCTTTTTATATTAAATGAGTTATGTATACAAGCTCACAATACCCAAAAAGGTGTAAATGAATCATATTCAAATGTATAAAAGGTTTTAATCATTGCTCAAAATATTAGTCTTGAATATTGACACTTGAGGTCACAAATCAAAGGAAAAAGTCATAATGATATTTCCAATCCCAAGAATTTTAGCCATAGAAAGTTATAAATAGTAGTACTCGAGCTTTGACTATTTCTAGGGTCATGACTTTTGCTCTTGAGGAATGTCCAAAGTTGCAATCATTCCTAGGGCAATGACTTTGCAATATAAAGATAAAATGCACAAGCTATGGTCATATCCAATACTGTGACCTAGTATTATAGTGATTAAATATGTATTCATGATGATTCTTAGTGCCATAACAATATGTTCAACAGAGAAACACAAGTTATGGCATATTCTCATCGATATGATTTTGTGTTCTAGAGACAAAATATACAATCATGACCATTGCTAATGCTACAATAATCTAAAGCAAGAAAGAGACTGAATCCATAACTCATTCATTGAGTCATGACTTTGTGTTACATATACAAAAAGATAAATATGTGACATTCTTAAAAGTTGTGAATTTCAATTTAAATTTAACACTTAGTCATTTGATTATAAAAGGCAAAACATGAGATTTAGGTTTTAGGGTTTATGGGTTAGGGTTATAGTTTATGGTTTAAGTTTTAGGATTTAAAGTTTAGGGTTTATGGTTTTTTTTGTTCTTTTTCGAAAAAACACACTTTATTAATCATTTAAGCAAACAACTTACAAGAGACTAAAAAGCTGACTAATTTAGGCCAGCCCACCAAATCCTATGCACCTTAATGATTCTATGCAAAAAATACATAAAAAAACATAATGCCTAAAAATTCCAAGTGTATGAATACCCGCTACTCCTGTTGGGCGAAGGTTGGTTGGCCCTCTATGCTACCTGATACGGCTAGTGGGGCCCACTCCTAACTACTCCTGGGTTTACTCCCGACCACTTTGCTCGGTCTCGTTAGTTGTCTGAATATTATCATCCCGGCTTGCTAGTGGGGCCCTCTACAAGCTGGTGGCCCATATTTCTGGATGCTTCTAGCACTTGCTGGCCCCTCTAAATGCTACACAAAAATGGACAAGAATATGTGCACGTGTGTACTGTGGTCCGTAACTATGTGTGTGTGGTGCAGTAGTATCAGGGTTTAGGAGTTTAGTAATTTAATTATTTAGGTATTTTGTGGTTTATTGGTTTTAGTTAAATAATTAAATAACAAAAAAATTATTTTTATGATTTTTTCTTATTTTCAAGGTTATAACCATTGAAAATATTATAATTTTTAATTTTTTTTCAAATGTTAATACAATATTTAATTATAATAATCTTAAAAATTAAATTTCATGTAAATTCAATATAAATAATTTTATTGATCGATATTATAATACCGATCATAAAATAGATTAATAAACTATTATTAATACGATAGATATTAATTAAAATATATTTGCAAAACCTAAAATGATTCAAAATCAAAGTAAAATATATTACTAAATAATAATTTTTTATTTTTAAATTTTTGTTTCTTTTTATAAGCTTATAAATTTTTTTGATGAAGATAAATTATTTAAATTATATTTGTCTCATTCATAATTTTATTTTGCAATTTATATTTCTATAAAAATAAACTAATAAATAATTAAAATGAATATTAAAATTATAATGAATACAAATAAAAATGAGATTTATGATTAATTATTTATGGAATACCTGTTTAATGCTTTAAGTATTTAGAAGTTTAAGAGTTTAGTGATTTAAGTGTTTAGGCATTTAGTAGTTTATATGTTTTATTTAAATAATGAAATAACAAAAAAATTATTTTTCAAATTTTTTATCAATTTTGAATGTTATAACCTTTATAAATATAATAATTTTTAAATTTTTTTCAAATGTGAATTCAATATTTAGTTATAATAAACTTAATAATTATATATCATGTAAATTAAAAATAAACAATTTTATTGACAAATATTAATAAACTAAATATAAATATAATAATGATCAAATAATAAATTAATAAACTATTATTTACTGATAGATATTTATATATTATTTATAAATACTTAAACCTTTAAAGATGGTTTAAATGTTTAAGTATTTAAGGGTTTTGGGGTTTAGGAGTTTAATGATTTAAGCGTTTAGGCATTTAGTAGTTTATAAATTTTATATAAACAATAAAATAACAAAAAATTTATTTTTGTGATTTTATCTTATTTTCAAAGATGATAACCTTTAAAAATATAATAATTTTTAAATTATTTTCAAATGTGAATATAATATTTAGTTATAATAATCTTTATAATTATATATCATGTAAATTCAATATAAACAATTGTATTGATAAATATTCTAATAATGATCAAAAAATAAATTAATAATCTATTATTAATATGATAAATATCAATTACAATATAATTACAAAACTTAAAATGATTCAGAAGCAAAGCAAAATATATTACTATATAAATTTTTTTTGTTTTTAAAATTTTTTTTCTTTTAAAAAGTTTATCTATAATTGTTTGATGAAAAATAATTTATATAAATTATTTGTCTAGCTCAATTTATTTTGTAATTATTATTTATATATAAATAAACAAATAAATAATTAAAATGAATATTTAAAATTATAATGAAAAAAAATGAGATTTATTATTTATTATTTTGGGATACTGTTTTAATTTAAATTAGATGTGTCTCACTAATAATTTATTTTGTAATTAATATTTCTATAAAAATAAACTGATAAATAATTAAAATAAAAATGTAAAATTATACTGTATAAAATTTAAAATGAGATTTATGATTTATTATTACTGTTTACCAGTTTAATGGTTTATGTATTTAGAGGTTTTTTCATTTAGGATTTTAGCAATTTATGTTTTTAGGCTTTTAGTGGTTTATACATTTTATTAAAAAAAAATATCAAAAAATTTTTTATAATTTTTTCTCATTTTCATAGCTTATAACCTTTGAAAATATAATAATATTTAAAATTTTTTAAAATGAGAATACAATACTTAGTTATAATAATATTAATAATTATATATCATATAAATTCAATAAACAATTTTATTGATATATATTATAATAATGATCAAAAATTAAATTTATAAACTATTGATATTAAGATAGATATTAATTAAAAAATAATTACAAAACCCAAATTGATTCAAAATTATAGTAAAATATATTTCTGGATAACAATTTTTAGTTTTTAAATTTTTACTTCTTTTATAAGCATATATATTTTTTAAATTATATTTGTCGCACTCATAATTTATTTTGTAATAAATATTTCTATAAAAATAAACTAATAAATAATTAAAATGAATATTTAAAATTATAATAAATAGAATTAAAAATTAGATTTATTAATTATTAAGTAGTATATAGAAGTTTAATGGTTTATGTATTTTGGCATTATGGGGTTTATGAGTTTATTGATTTAACTGTGTATGCATTTAGTGGTTTATAAGTGTTATTTAACAAAAAATATCAAAAAATTTATTTTTTTATTTTTTTATATTTTCAAAGGTTATAACCTTTGAAAATATAATAATTTTTAAATTTTTTTCAAATATGAATACTATATTTAGTTATAATAATCATTATATTTATATATCATATAAATTCAATATAAATATTTTTATTGGTAAATATTCTAATAATGATCAAAGAATAAATTAATGATTTATTATTAATAAGATAGATATCAATTTAAATATAATTACAAAACCTAAAATAATTCAGAAATAAAGCAAAATATATTACTATATAATATTTTTTTGTTTTGAATTTTTTTTCTTTTAAAAAGTTTATTTATATTTTTTTGATGAAAAATAATTATATAAATTATATTTGTCTAACTCAATTTATTCTGTAATTAATAATTATATAAAAATAAACGAATAAATAATTAAGATGAATATTTTAAAGTATCATGAAAAATATAATATTTAGATTTATTATTTATTATTTAGGTTATACCCGTCTAAAATGATTATCTATTTAAATTTAAGGTTTTCGAGATTTAGGAGTTATTTATTTAAGTATTTAGGCATTTAGTGGTTTATAGGATTTATTTAAACAATGAAATAACAAAAAAATTATTTTTGTTATTTTTTCACATTTTCAAAGGTTATAACATTTGAAAATATAATAATTTTAAAATTTTTTTAAAATGTGAACAAAATATTTAGTAATAATAATCATTATAATTATATATAATATAAACTAATTATAAATAATTTTATTGATAGATATGATATCAAATATAAAAAAATAAATTAATAAACTATTATTAATATGATAGATATAAATTAAAATATAATTACAAAACCTAAAATGATTTAAAATCAAAGTAAAATTTATTATTAAATAATAATTTGTTGTTTTTAAATTTTTAGCTTCTTTTTATAAGATTATATTTTTTTTATTAAAAATAAATTATTAATATTATATTTGTCTGACTAATTATTTATTTTGTAATTAATATTTATATAAAAAATAAACTAATAAATATTTTAAAATGAATATTTAAAATTATAATGAATACAATTTAAAATGAGATTTAAGATTTATTATTGCTGTATATGTATTTTATTTTTTGATAATCTATTCTTATAACCAAATATTTTTTATTTTTAATATTTTCATGTAAGTGCAGGAAAGGAAATATTAAGAGGCCGAGGATGCAGTAGTAGCACAATAATAGAGGTCTCGCTGACCGGACAGCTGGCCGAAATTGGAGCAGAGCCTGACCCGTCTCATGATCCGACCTGATCCGGTTAAATGAACCGAGATAACTTTTAATATAAAATGTTTTGTAATTTTATTTTTGGGTGGCTATTTTTGGACCCAGTGGAACTTTTCATCGTCTCTCTCTCTTCTCTCTATGCGATTTATCCCGACTATTCTATGTGCTACATACTGTAAGACATTTTTGTTACTTTAATCTGTAATGCATAAGCATTTTCTGGTGGATTTAGCTAGTCGTACTGAGCGACTAGCGAACCACATTATTTTCGTTATTTATTTCTCATTTTTTGATTCTAACATGGATGGTTGCTGAATTGTGATATATATATATATTGATTGTTTATGTTGTTTCTGTGTTTCTTTATCTCGATCTCGCTACCGTGGAAGCACAATTGCCCAACAATTATATATGGTATACCGGTTTAATGGATCGATTATTTAGGAGTTTTGTCATTTAGGAGTTTAGCAATTTATGTTTTTAGGCAATTAGTGGTATATAGGTTTTATTTATATAAAAAAAATAAAATTTTTTTTTGATTTTTTTTAAATTTTCAAAGGGTATAACCTTTAAAAATAAAATAATTTTTAAAATCTTTTGAAATGTGAATACCATGTATAATTATATTATTCTTATTAATTATATATCATATAAATTCAATATATATAATTTTAATGATAGATATTATAATAATGATCAAAAATTATATTAATAAGCTATTATTAATAATATAAATATTAATTAAAATATATTTACATTACACAAAATGATTCAAAATCAAATAAAAATTAATTACTAAATAATAATATTTAATTTTTAAATTTTTCCATCTTTTTATAAGCTTATATTTTCTTATGATTAAAAATAAATTATTTAAATAATATCAGTCTCACTCGAAATTTATTTCGTAATTAATTTTTCTAAAAATTAAAATATAAATAATTAAAATGAATATTTAAAATTATAATAAATAGAAATAAAAATGAGATTTATTATTTATTAAGTAGTATACAGCTATTATAAGGTTTATGTATTTAGGTGTTTCGGGTTTTATAAGCTACTGATTCAAAAGCAAAGCAAAATATATTACTTAATAATAATTATTTGTTTTTAAATTTTTATTCTTTTTATAGGCTTATCTATTTTTTGATGAAAAATAATTTTTAGAAATTATATTTTAACTCATAATTTATTTTATAATTAATATATATATATATATATAACTTAACAATCAAAATGAATTTTATAAATTATAATGAAAACAAATAAAAATGAGATTTATTAATTATTATTTAGGGTATACCGGTTTAAAGGATTATCTATATAGGGGTATCGGGATTTTGTAGTTTAGTGATTTAAGTGTTTAGACATTTAGTGATTTATAGGTTTTATTTAAATAATTAAATAACAAAAAAAATATTTTTTTTATTTTTTCACATGTTCAAAGGTTATAATCTTTGAAAATATAAAAATTTTAAAACTTTTTTCAAATGTGAATATAATATTTAGTTATAATAATTATTAAATTTATATATCATATAAATTCAATATAAACATTTTTATTGAAATATATTCTAAAAATGATCAAAAATAAATTAATAATCTATTATTAATAAGCTAGATATCAATTAAAATATAATTACAAAACCTAAAATGATTCAGAAATAAAGCAAAATATATTACTATATAATATTTTTTTGTTTTTAATTTTTTTTTCTTTTATTAAATTTATCTATATTTTTTTGTTGAAAAATAATTTATATAAATTATATTTGTATAACTTATAATTTATTTTGTAATTAATATTTATATAAAAATAAACAAATAAATGATTAAAATGAATATTTAAATGTATAATGAAAAAATAAAAATGAGATTTATTATTTATTATTTAGGATATACAAGTTGAAAATTTATATCTATTTAGGGTTTTCGAGATTTAGAAGTTTTTGATTTAAGTATTTAGGCATTTAATGGTTTATAGGTTTTATTCAAACAATGAAATAATAAAAAATTTAATTTTGATATATTTTCAAATTTTTAAAGGTTATAACATTTGAAAATATAATAATTTTAAAATTTTTAAAAATGTGAATACAATATTTAGTAATAATAAATCTTATAACTATATATAATATAAACTAAATATAAACAATTTTATTGATAGATATTATATCAATTATCAAAAAATAAATAAATAAACTATTATTAAAATGATAGATATAAATTTAAATATAATTAAAAACCTAAAATGATTTAAAATCTAAGTAAAATTTATTACTAAATAATAATTTTTTTTTAGTTTTTGCATAATTTTATAAGCTTATATGTTTTTTTGAAGAAAAATATATTATTTAAATTATATTTATATCACTTATAATTTATTTTGAAATTAATATTTCTATAAATTATTTAAATTATATTTAAGGTTTACTTGTTTAAAGATTTAAGTATTTAGGGGCTTCGGGGTTTAGGAGTTTAGATATTTATGTTTTTAGGCATATAATGGTTTATAAGTTTTATTTAAACAATGATATAACAAAAAATTTATATTTGTTATTTTTTCTCATTTTTGAAGGTTATAAACTTTGAAAATATAACAATTTTTAAATTTTTTTTATATGTGAATACTATATTTAGTTATGATAATCTTAATAATTATATATCATGTAAATTCAATATAAACAATTATATTGAAATACATTATATTAATGATCAAAAAATAAATTAATAAACTATTATTAATAAGATAGATATTATTTTAAATATATTTGCAAAACCTAAATTTATTCAAAATCAAAGTAAAATATATTACAAAATAATACTTTCTTTGATGTTTTGCTTCTTTTTATAAGTTTATATTTTTTGTTATTAAAAGTAAATTATTTAAATTATATTGTCCTCCTCATAATTAATTTTTAACTTATAATTCTATAAAAATAAACTAATAAATAATTAAAATGAATATTTAAAATTATAATGAATACAAATAAAATAGATATTTATTATTTATTATTCACGATATACTAGTTAAATGGTTTAAGTATTTCGGGGTTTTGGGGTTTTGTGATTTAAGTGTTTAGGCCTTTAGTGATTTATAGCTTTTATTTAAAGATGAAATAAAAAATTTAATTTTTTGATTTTTTTTGATTTTTTTTTAATTTTTGAAGGTTATAACCTTTGAAATTAAATTAATTTTTAATTTTTTTTAAATGTGAATATAATATTCAGTAATAATAATCTTAATAATTATACATAATGTAAACTCAATATAAATAATTTTATTAATAGATATTATAATAATGATCAATAAAAAATTAATAAACTATTATTAATAAGAATGATATAAATTAAAATAAAATTGCAAAATCTAAAATGATTCAAAATAAAAATAAAATATATTACTAAATAATTAATTTTTGTTTTTAAAATTTTGCCTCTTTTTATAAGGATATATATTTTTTTGATGAAAAATAAATTATTTAAATTAGATCTGTTTCACTAATAATTTATTTTGTAATTAATATTTATATAAAAATAAACTGATAAATAATTAAAATAAAAATTTAAAATTATACATAATAAAAATTAAATAGAGATTTATGATTTTTTATTAATGTACACCTGTTTAATGGTTAAGTATTCAGAGGTTTTGTCATTTAGGAGTTTATCAATTTATGTTTTTAGGCATTTAGTGGTTTATAGGTTTTATTAAAATAATAAAATAACAAAAAAAAATTGGAATTTTTTCTCATTTTCATAGGTTATAACCTTTGAAAATATAATAATATTTAAAATTTTTTGAAATGCGAATACAATATTTAGTTATAATAATATTAATAATTATATATCATATAAATTCAATATAACAATTGTATTGTTAGATAATATAATAATCATCAAAATTTAAATTAATAAACTATTAATAAAAAGATTGATATTAATTAAAAAATATTTACAAAACCCAAATTGATTCAAAATTAAAGTAAATTGTATTACTGGATAATAATTTTTAATTTTTAAATTTTTACTTCTTTTATAAGCATATATATTTTTTGATTAAAAATAAATTAATTAAAATATATATGTCGCTCTCATAATTTAATTTGTAATAAATATTTCTATAAAAATAAACTATTAAATAATTAAAATGAATATTTAAAATTATAAGAAATAGAAATAAAAATTAGATTTATTAATTATTAAGTAGTATATTGCGGTTTTATGTTTTATGTATTTAGGCATTATGATGTTTAGGAGTTTACTGATTTAAAAGTGTATGCATTTAGTGGTTTATAGGTTTTATTAAAAAAATAAAATAATAAAAAATTATTTTTATTATTTTTTGATATTTTCAATGGTTATAACCTTTGAAAATATAATAATTTTTAATTTTTTTTAAAATGTGAATACAATATTTAGTTATAATAATCATTATATTTATATATCATATAAATTCAAAATAAATAATTTTATTGATAAATATTCTAATAATGATCAAAAAATAAATTAATAATCTATTATTAATAAGATAGATATCAATTAAAATATAATTACAAAACCTAAAATGATTCAGAAGAAATGCAAAATATATTACTATATAATAATTTTTTGTTTTGAAATTTTTTTTTCTTTTAAAAAGTTTATCAATAATTTTTTGATGAAAAATAATTTATATAAATTATATTTGTCTAACTCAATTTATTTTGTAATTTATATTTATATATAAATAAACAAATAAATAATTAAAATGAATATTTAAAATTATAATTAAAAAAATGAGATTTATTATTTATTATTTAGGGATACCAGTTTAATTTAATTAGATTTGTCTCACTAATAATTTATTTTCTAATTTATATATCTATAAAATAAATTGATAAATAATTAAAATAAAAATTTAAAATTATACTGAATAAAATTTAAAATGAGATTTATGATTTATTATTAATGTATACTAGTATAATGATTTAAGTATTTAGAGGTTTTGTCGTTAGGAGTTTAGCCATTTATATTTTTAGGCTTTTAGTGGTTTATAGGTTTTATTTAAAAAAATAAAACAACAAAAAAATTTCTATAATTTGTTATCATTTTCATAGGTTATAACATTTGAAAATATAATAATATTTAAAATTTTTTGAAATTTTAATACATTATTTTGTTAATATAATATTAATAATTATATATCATATAAATTTAATATAAATAATTTTATTGATAGATATTATAATAATGATCAAAAATTAATTTATAAACTATTAATATTAAGATAGATATTAATTAAAAAATATTTACAAGACCCAAATTTATTCAAAATTAAAGTAACTTATATTACTTGATAATAATTTTTAATTTTTAAATTTATACTTCTTTTATAAGCATATATTTTTATTAGATAAATAATATATTATTTAAATTATATATGTCCCACTCATAATTTATTTTCTAATAAATATTTCTAAATAAATACACTAATAAATAATTAAAATGAATATTTAAAAATATAATAAATAGCAATAAACATTAGATTTATTAATTATTAAGTAGTATTTAGCGGTTTAATGGTTTATGTATTTAGGCATTACGGGGTTTAGAAGTTTACTGATATAACTTTATATGCATTTAGTAGGGCTGTTCACGGGACTCAAAGATTCACGACCCGACCCGAAGTCTTGTCCCGAAAGAATCGGGACTGAGAAAAATCCGTTGACTTTGACTATTCCTATCCCATTCTGTCACGTATTTTTTCTTTTGGGACGGTTCCGGATCTTAAGCAATATCCATCCCGTGAACCGACCCATCCTAAAAAACTGATACTATAACCAGGAATATATATATATATATATATATATAACATGAAGATGCCACCAATTCCGCTACTGCCCATCCAATTCCTGATGCACCTATTGCTGTTCTGACGAGTTACAGGCCACCTCATGCCGTTCCAGCCATGTTAAGTTAGGTCCAGCCCTTGTTCATCTCACTTCTGGTTGCCTCCACCGTGTCTCAGATGCCACCAGCCTTTTGGTTTGTTTTTCTGACGAGAATTGAGTGATTAATTATTATAATTATGTGTCTTAGTCAGTTTTGTTGAGTTAGGTTGTGGTGTTGTGGTTGGGCCGAATGAGTGGGCTGAATGTGTTACAGTTAGTTTTGTAGAGCTTGCTTGTTTGAAATATTTATATGTATTCATACTTAACATATCATATTAATTAATGGCAATGCAGATGGCACAATCCAGCGGTAAACGAAAAATACAATAAATTGAAGATGATCACATCTCAAATGATCAAAGTATTGGTAAATCCAATCATCATTTTTTCACGAACCCTCCTATTGTTACGGCATGTTCTTCAATTCCAATTGTAAAAGAAAGTCAAGGTACATCTGAACCTCAAGCTCATAAAAAGTATAAGTTTGCTGTATGGGAAACTTATCAGATATTAGTTGATTCAGAGGGAAATGAAACTGGTAGGGCAGCTTGTATATGGTGTAGGAAAGAATATTTGGCAAAAAGTGATCAAGGTACTTCGAGTTTATGGAAATACCTGAGATAGACTTGTAGGAAATTTCCACACAAAAAAGAATTAATAGAAGTTTTCAAAGGTAAAGACAAGTCACAATCTTTGGTGAGTTTCACTAAAGGTACTAGTTCAGAGGATAACAAATTAACTTGTTGGCAATTTGATCAACAACTAGTTAGGGAGGCTTTGGTGAAAATGATCATAAAAGATGAATTGCCTTTTTGTTTTGTTGAGAGGGATGAGTTCAAAGAGTTTTGTGAAGTTAGTGTGCCTCAATTTAAAATTCAATCTAGGCACTCTACACTGAGGGATTGGTTTTCTTTATTTGTGAAGGAAAAGAAGAAATTATTTGATAGCATATCATATCATTGTTGTAGAGTTTCATTGACTACCGACACTTGGACTAGCATTCAAAATTTGTCTTATATATGTTTGACTATTCATTTATTTGATTCTCAATGGAATATGCATAAAAGGCTTTTGAACTTTTGGGTAATTAAAAGTCATTCTGGAGTTAATATTAGAAATTCTATTGAGATTTGCATGAATGAATGGGGTTTGAGAAAGTTAATGTGCATTACTGTTGACAATGCATCAAATAATGATGTTGTAGTTGAACAATTGAAAAAAAAGGCTTGTGAAGAAAGTGTTGTACCTTTGAGAGGCGAGCATTTTCATATGAGATGTTGTGCTCATATCCTAAACTTAATTGTCAGAGATGGCATTGGAGTAGTTGAGGGTGCTATTCAAAAAATTAGAGGTGTGGTGAAATATGTGAGGAGCAGTCCTAAAAGATTTGATATGTTTAAGTTATGTGTTGAAGAAGCAAACTTGTCATATAGGATCTTCATTGCAATTAGATTGTCCTACAAGATGGAATTCAACTTATTTGATGCTACAAACTGATATAAAATATCAAAAAGAATTTGATTAGTTGGAGGACAAAGACAAAAGGTTTTTGAAGGAGTTTGGTTCAAATGTTCCAACTGAGAGAGACTGAACAAATGCCAAAATTTTGGCTCGTTTCTTGAAAACTTTTTATGAGGTAACTTGTAAATTTTCTGGCTCATAATATTCTACCTCTATTGTTTATTTTACTGAAATTATTCGAATTTTGAAAGAAATTGAGATTTGTGAAAATAGTCGAGATATAATGGTGTCTGAAATGGGTATGAACTTGAGGCATAAATTCAACAATTATTGGGGTTCTCTTCAATCAACAAATATTATGCTTTTTGTAGCAGTAGTGTTGGATCCTAGATATAAGCTCAAATATCTCAAGGTTAAATACACTTAGCATTATGGAGAGTAATTGGCTAAAAATTTGGTGAAAAAGGTTATAAATGTTTTAAATGAGATGATGGATGATTATAAAAATTTAAATGAAGATGAATCAAAAGAAGATGATTTCTCTTCTACTGTGTTGAATAAAAATGATAATTTCTTTGATGGTAGTGTTACTTATGTTGATGATTTTTTTTGTTGATTTGGAGAAAGAACAAGAAGTTGCAGCTTTGGAAGAGTTGGATAGGTACTTGGAGAACAAACTTAAAAAAAATAGAATTGATTTTGATCTTCTAAACTGGTGGAAGGTAAATGAGGTTAGGTATTCTTCTTTGGTAATTGTAGCAAGGAATGTATTTGCTATCCAAGCATCTACTGTGGCCTACGAATCTACATTTAGCATTGGGGAAAGAACTTTAGATAAATTTAGGAGTTCTTTAACACCTATTACAGCTGAAGTTCTCATATGTCTACAAGATTGGTTTAGAAGCTCAAACAAACCTATTGAAATTGAAGAATTTGTTCAAGACCTTGATGATAATGAATCAGGTTAGTATACAAATCTTGTAAATTTTAATTTATTTTTACTTATTTTCTTCATTAAATTTAATAAAAATATGGTTAAATTACAATTTTCAGAGGGGTCTCAAGATCCAAATATTCTTCAAACTATAGTTGGCCAACTAAATTTGGAATGTGTGTATTAAATTTTATAAGGTAATATTTTGTTTTTTTATTACTCTTTCATCTTAGAAATTTATGTCTACATGATTAACATATTTTCATCTTTGGTTGTCCTTCTACAGTGGAGGAAGAAAAGGGAGGAGTTGTAGAAGAGATAATTAATTGGGTTTGGATTTTCGTTGCTGTTGCGGGACGGACCTTTGAAATGATCATTATCATGGTTGTTATTAGTTGTATTTTTTTTGTTATATTAAGCTGCCTAATTTTAGCAATTACTTAAGTAGTAATTGATGCTACCAATATTTGTGTTCATCTTTAGCTATTCCTTAATATTTTAAGTAATTGTTAAAAAATGTAGTATTGCTATTATGGTTAACTTTCACTCGTCTGAACAAAGCCAACTTTTGAAAAAACAAAGAACCAAATTAAGCACACAACTCGGTCCTGTTCTATTTAACATTTCTATCCTTTTCTGCACATCAAAGCTTTTGACAAGGTAATGGAACTCGTTTGCGGTATTCAGTCTATTTGACAAAACAAAATTGGCCCAATTTGAGTTTGAAAGATACATAACTAAGGAATGATAAATGGTACAACAAAAGGTTTCGACATGAACTAACTTGACCGGTTTGAAGAAAATAAATTGAAAAAAATCTCCGAACTTCGTTCTGTCCCAGAACCGTATTATCCTACCCAAAATCCCTGATCTCCATCTTGTCCTGTCCCGATATTTTCGACCTATGGGACGGATATGGATCTTCAAAAAAAATCACCGAACTATGGGATGGGACTGGAGATTTGTAATCCCCATTGCATCCCGTCCCATGAGCACCCCTAGCATTGAGTGGTTTATAGGTTTTATTTAAAAAATAAAATAACAAAAAATTTATTTTTATTATTTTTTGATATTTTCAAAGGTTAAAACCTTTGAAAATATAATAATTTTTAAATTTTTTTCTAATGTGAATACAATATTTAGTTATACTAATCATTATATTTATATATTATATAAATTCAATATAAAGAATTTTATTGATAAATATTCTAATAATAATCAAAAAATAAATTAATAATCCATTAATAATAAGATAGATATTAATTAAAAAGTAATTACAAAACTTAAAATGATTCATAAGCAAAGAAAAATATATTACTATATAATAATTTTTTGTTTTTGAATTTTTTATTCTTTTAAAAAGTTTATCTATATATTTTTAATGAAAAATAATTTATATAAATTATATTTGTCTAACTCATAATTTATTTTGTAATTAATATTTATATATAAATAAACAAATAAATAATTAAAATGAATATTTAAAGTTATAATAAAAAATGAGATTTATTATTTATTATTTATTATTTAGGGATACCGGTTTAATTTAGATTTGATCCGTCTCACTAATAATTTATTTTGTAATTAATATTTCTATAAAAATAAACTGATAAATAATTAATATAAAAATTTAAAATTATACTGAATATAAATTAAAATGAGATTGAAGATTTATTATTAATGTATACCAGTTTAATAGTTTAAGTATTTAGAGGTTTTGTCAGTTAGGAGTTTAGCAATTTATGTTTTTAGGCTTTTAGTGGTTTATAGGTTTTATATAAAAAAATAAAATAACAAAAAAAATTTCTATAATTTGTTATCATTTTGATAGGTTATAACCTTTGAAAATATAATAATATTTATAATTTTTTGAAATGTGAATACAATATTTAGTTTTAATAATATTAATAATTATATATCATATAAATTCAATATAAACAATTTTATTGATAGATAATATAATAATGATCAAAAATTAAATTAATAAACTATTAATAAAAAGATAGATATTAATTATTAAATCTATATATCATATAAATATTTTTATTGATAAATATTCTAATAATGATCAAAAAATAAATAAATAATCTATTATTAATAAGTTAGATATCAATTAAAATATAATTACGAAACCTAAAATGATTCAGAAACAAAGAAAAATATATTACTATATAATACTTTTTTGTTTTTAATTTTTTTCTTCTTTTAATAAGTTTATCTATATTTTTTTGTTGAAAAATAATTTATATAAATTATATTTGTCTAACTTATAATTTATTTTGTATTTAATATTTATATAAAAATAAACAAATAAATAATTAAAATGAATATTTAAAATTATAATGAAAAAAATAAAAATGGGATTTATTATTTATTATTTAGGATATACCTATTTAAAAAATTTATCTATTTAGGGTTTTCAAGATTTCGAAATTATTGATTTAAGTATTTAGGCATTTAATGGTTTATAGCTTTTATTTAAACAATGAAATAACAAAAAATTTATTTTTGATATTTTTTCAAATTTTTAAATGTCATAACATTTGAAAATATAATAATTTTAAAACTTTTTAAAAATGTGAATACAATATTTAGTAATAATAATTATTATAACTATATATAATATAAACTAATATATACAATTTTATTGATAAAATTATATCAATTATCAAAAAATAAATTAATAAACATTTATTAATATGATAGATATAAATTAAAATATAATTAAAAAACCTAAAATGACTTAAAAATCAAAGTAAAATTCATTACTAAATAATAATTTTTTTTAATGTTTTTGCATCATTTTATAAGCTTATTTTTTTTTGTTGAAAAATATATTATTTAAATTATATTTGTTACTCATAATTTATTTTGTAATTAATATTTCTATAAATTTTTTAAATTATATTTAAGGTTTACGAGTTTAAAGGTTTAGGTATTTAGGGGCTTCGGGGTTTAGGAGTTTAGAGATTTATGTATTTAGGCATTTAATAGTTTATAAGTTTTATTTAAACAATGATATAACATAAAATTTATTTTTGTTATTTTTTATCATTTTTGAAGGTTATAACCTTTGAAAATCTAACAATTTTTAAATTTTTTTTATATGTGAATACTATATTTAGTTATGATAATCATAATAATTATATATCATGTTAATTCAATATAAATAATTATATTGATAGATATTATATTAATGATCAAAAAATAAATTAATAAACTTTTATTAAATAGATAAATATTTTTTAAAATATATTTGCAAAACATAAATTTATTCAAAATCAAAGTAAAATATAATAGTAAATAATAATTTTTTTATGTTTTGCTTCTTTTTATAAGTTTATATTTTTTGTTATTAAAAGTAAATTATTTAAATTATATTTGTCTTCCACATAATTTATTTTTAATTTATAATTTTATAAAAATAATCTAATAAATAATTAAAATATATATTTAAAATTATAATGAATACAAATAAAATTGAGATTTATTATCTATTATTTATTATTTATTATTCAGGATATAATAGTTTAATGGATTAAGTATTTAGGTGTTTTGGGGTTTAGTGATTTAAGTGTTTAAGCCTTTAGTGATTTATAGTTTTTATTTAAAGAATAAAAAATAATAAATTAAATTTTTTGATTTTTTTTAATTTTTGAAGGTTATAACCTTTGAAAATATAATAATTTTTAATTTTTTTTAAATGTTAATATAATATTTAGTTATAATATTCTTAATAATTATATATAATGTAAACTCAATATAAATAATTCTATTAATAGATATTATAATAATGATCAATAAAAAATTAATAAACAATTTTTAATAAGAATGATATAAATTAAAATATAATTGCAAAATCTAAAATGATTCAAAATAAAAATAAAATATATTACTAAATAATAAATTTTTGTTTTTAAAATTTTGCCTCTTTTTATAAGGATATTTATTTTTTTGATGAAAAATAAATTATTTAAAATAGATCTGTCTCACTAATAATTTATTTTGTAATTAATATTTCTATAAAAATAAACTGATAAATAATTAAAATAAAAATTTAAAATTACACTTAATAAAAATTAAAATGAGATTTATGATTTATTATTAATGTATACCAATTTAATAGTTTAAGTATTTAGAAGTTTTGTCGTTTAGGAGTTTAGTGATTTATGTTTTTAGGCATTTAGTGATTTATAGGTTTTATTTAAACAATAAAATAACAAAAAAAAATTTTATAATTTTTTGTCATTTTCATAGGTTATAACCTTTGAAAATATAATAATAATTAAATTTTTTTGAAATGTAAATACATTATTTACTTATAATAATTTTAATAATTATATATCATATAAATTCAATATAAACAATTATATTGATAGATATTATAATAATGATCAAAAATTAAATTAATAAACTATTAATAATAATCTATATATTAATTAAAAAATATTTACAAAACCCAAATTGATTCATTATAATTTTAAATATTCTTTTTAATTATTTTTTAGTTTATTTTTATAGAAATATTAATTACAAAATAAATAATGAGTGAGACATATATAATTTAAATAAATTATTATTTATGAAAAAAAATAAGCTTATAAAAAAATAAACAAAATTTCAAAAATTTAAAATTTTATTTAGTAATATAATTTACTTTGATTTTGAATTATTTTGGGTTCTGCAAATATATTTTAATTAATATCTATCTTATTATTAATAGTTTATTAATTTATTTTTTGATCATCAAAAAAATATATATTAATAAAATTTTTTATATTGAATTTACATCAAATATAATTATTAAGATTATTATAACTAAGTATTGCATTCATATTTTAGAACTATTAAAAAATTATTATATTTTCAAAGTTTGTAACATTTGAAAATCACGAAAATTCATAAAAATAAATTTTTTGTTATTTCATTAATTAAATAAAACCTATAAACACCAAAATGTGTAAACATATAAATCAATAAACTCATTAACCCCAAAACCACAATAAACTTAAACCATTAAATAGGTATACCCTAAATAATAAATAATAAATCTTATTTTTATTAGTATTCATTATAATTTTATATTTACATTTTAATTATTTATAAGTTTATTTTTATAGAAATATAAATTAAAAAATAAGTTAATAGTGAGACAAATATAATTTAAATTATTTATTTTTCATCAAAAATTATATAAGCTTATAAATGGAAACAAAAATTTAAAAATTTAAAATTAATATTTAGTAAAATATTTCACTTTGATTTGAGTCATTTTAGTTTTTGTAAATATATTTTAAACAATATTTATCTTATTAATAATTGTTTATTAATCTTTTGTACGATCATTATTATAATATATATCAATATAATTGTTTATATTGAATTTACATGATATATAATTATTAAGATTATCATAACTAAATATAGTATTCACATTTATCAAAAATTTAAAAATTGTTATAGTTTCAAAGTTATATCCTTCAAAAATGAGAACAAATAACTAAAAATTTTTTTTGTTATTTTATTTTTTAAATATAACCTATAAACTACTAAATGCCTAAACACTTAAATCCAAAAACTCCTAAATATATAATCTTTTAAACATGTATATTTTATTTTATAAATAATAGTTTTATTTAATATCTATCTTATTAATATATTTTACTTTGATTTTGAATCATTTTAGGTTTTGCAAATAAATTTTATTTAATATCTATCTTATTAATAATAGTTTATTAATTTATTTTATTATCGTCATCATAATATCTATAAAAAAATTATTTATTTGAATTTACATAATATATGATTATTTACATTATTATAACAAAATAATATTTTCACATTTTAAAAAAATTTAAAAATTATTAAATTTTCAATGGTTATAACCTTTGAAATTAAGAAAAAATAAAAAAATAAATTTTTTGTTATTATATTTTTTAAATAAATCTATAAAACACAAAATACCTAAATTCTTAATGACTAAACTCCTAAACCCCGAAGCCCATAAATACATAAGCCTTTAAATTAGTATACTCTAAATAATAAATAATAAATCTCATATTTATTTGTATTCATTTTAATTTTAAATATTCATTTTAATTATTTATTAGTTTATTTTTATAGAAATATTAATTACAAAATAAATTATTAGTGAAACAGATATAATATAAATAATTAATTTTTCATCAAAAAAATATAAGATCATAAAAAGAGGCAAAATTTTTAAAACAAAATATTATTATTTAGTAATTTATTTTAATTTAATTTTGAATAATTTTAGATTTTGCAATTATATTTTAATTTATATCATTCTAATTTATAATAGTTTATTAATTTATTTATTGATCATTATTATAATATCTATTAATAAACTTATTTATATTGATTTTACATTATATATAATTATCAAGATTATAATAACTAAATATTATATTCACATTTTAAAAAAAATTAAAAATTATTATATTTTTCATAGGTTATAACCTTCAAAAATTAGATAAAATCACTTAAGGCATAAACACATAAATGACTAAACCCCAAAACACCTAAATACTTAAACCATTAAACTACTATATCCTGAATAATAAATAATAAATCTCAATTTTATTAGTATTCATTATAATTTTAAATATTTATTTTAATTATTTATTAGTTTATTTTTATAGAATTATAAATTACAAAATAAATTATGAGGAAGACAAATATAATTTAAATAATTTATATTTAATAACAAAATTATAAACTTATAAAAAGCAAAATATTAAAATATATTATTATTTAGTAATATATACTTTGATTTTGAATAAATTTAGATTTTGCAATTATATTTTAAATAATATATATCTTATTAATAATAGTTTATTAATTTATTTATTGATCAATATTATAATATCTAGCAATGTGATTATTTATATTGAATTTAAATGACTTATATTTATTAAGATTATTATAACTAAATATTATATTTACATTTGAAAAAAATTTAGAAATTTTTATATTTTCAAAGGTTATAACCTTAAAAATTAGAAGAAAAAATAAAAATAAATTTTTTGTTATATCATTGTTTAAATTAAACTTATAGACCACTAAATGCCTAAACACTTAAATCTATAAACTCCTAAACACAAAAGCCCCTAAATACTTAAAACATTAAACTCGTAAAACTTAAATATAAGTTAAATGATTATTTTTCATCAAAAAAAAATAGCTAATAAAAAGAAGCAAAACTAAAAAACAAAATTGATTATTTGTAATAAATTTTACAGTGAGTTTGAATAATTCTAGGTTTGCAATTATATTTTAATTTATATTATCTAGGATTAATAATCATAGTAATATATTTTTTGATAAATTGTATCATTATATATCAATTAAAATTGTTTATATTTAGTTTATAGTATATATAATTAATAATTCTTATTACTAAATATTGGTTCAATTTTTAAAAAAATTTAAAATTATTATATTTTCAATGGTTAGAACCTTGAAAATGTGAGAAAAAAAATCAAAAATATTTTTATGTTATTCATTTGTTAAATAAATTCTATAATCTACTAATGACTAAACACTTAAGTCAATAACTTTGA
>JAREIK010013677.1:0-66965 GCA_029783825.1 Sapria himalayana
TTATGATTCATCCATATTAACCTAGTTCATAGTCATGTCGAGCTAGGTGGGTCTGACCATGCCTTGTGTTAGGCCGGGCATGGCTCGTGTGCCTGACATTGTAGGATGACCCATTAGCACGGGGTTTTAGAAAAAGTAGTATTTTTTTTAATGGTTGTTGTTGCCTTTTTAGCTAAAATATTTATACCCATTATAGGTGAAAATATTTTTTAGCCATTGGATTGCATTTGACCGCTTATTTGTAAAAATTTGATAGCTTTTGAGTTTCTGCCCTAAAATATGTGAAAAATAAAAAATAATTTTTAGTTAAAAAATTTTTTTATAAATATTTAATTGATATATTTTTATTTTTATATTTAATAATACTTTTTTTCTCTTTTTGTTATTCTTAAATTCATATTGTATCCTATTTACGCTATTTTGTTAAATAATTTATAATTTTAACATGTCTTGTATGTCATGTATGTGTTAGTTTCATGAGTAGTTGACTTTCAGGCACAAAAATATGAGGTACATATCTAAAGTATTTAATACACTCAAAAACTTAAGGTATACATTGTGATTATGTTTAAAGATTTAATTTTATTTAGTATATTTTAGATTAATAATTATATTTAAAATGTAAATAATTAATTTTTATTATATATTTTTCTCCTACTTTCAATTTAATCTCATACATAAAAAATGATAAATGTGAATAATAACAATAACTTGACTGAAGGTTCATAATTGAAACTAGGTTTTCTCTTATTATTTTCACTCATTTGCCTAAGAAACATAAAAATAAACAAAATTTAGTAATATGTATGTACTTAACATAATCAAAAAAAATAGTTGGAGTGTCGAAGAAGATTTTGTATAGTATATATCATAAAAAAATATATACATGTAGGAGTACTTGTGATATCGCTCACATAATGGTTATATTGATCAATATACCAAAAGACATGATGCATTATATTTTAGGTAAACATAAATGAGCTATAGGACCTTTGAAGTTGGATCAATATCAAGTTAATTGACCATCTTCATTATCGCAATGAATTTGTGAGAGAAGATGTGACGAAATTGATTATTAACTCAAGTATTCTGGTTAGATTTTTGGAAGATTCTAAAATATTTTCTATTATGCAAATTTACTTTCGATCTATTTATCATAAAATTCTTAGTATTATGTCGACTAATAGGAATAACATTATAAAATATTTAAATTAAAAATATAATTAGTAATTAAGAACTTAGCAAATAGAACGGAGGGTTGTCCTTGAAGTTCAACTGCTGGACTAGGCATGAATCATTATGATATTTTATTTGCATGTCTCACCATTATGTCGATTTTTATGTATAAAATTAATAATTCTTCTCTATCCAGTTAGTAGATCAAAAAATTAAGATTAAAGTCGCTAGCCATAATATTATCTAGCTTTTTAGGAGATATTATTTGCTCTAAATAGGCTGCAACTACATTTGTCATTTTCTCCTGGTATAAACTCTAATTCTTAGGCAGTCAAATATCATAGTCATTGGATCATCATTATCAAGAATAGATATATCCTCATGGTCTATTGAATCATCTAAACTCAAAGTAAATTTTCTCTCATTGAAAGTTAGACTCTTTAGAGTCAATCTAATTTATACTTTTTGATACATATAATGACTTAATCTGAATATTATCATAATTTAAACCAATAATTCAGTTGTAGCTAATACATGTCCATGTCACATAACTAGAGGTCCAATCCAAGTGGGATAATAGAAGAGTAAGTAAAGTCATGGATCCAAATATGTTTTATGGATTCTTATTCTTCAGACTTGGTAAAAAATAAATATCCTCAAAAAAATAATGTTAGCACTCACTAATATTATATCAAACTCTTATTAAAAAATGTGGATCCTTTTTAATACAAAAGTAACTAAGAAGATTAAACTCAAAGTTTTTGGTTTCATCTTATGTTTTATGGAGATATAATGAAAAATAATTGTTTTTTAAAATTATGAGGAAAGTTAAATGTTGTATCTCCATTATGCATGAACAGATAGAGTATAATGTAAGAAATAATATAAGAGGGGTAACTATTTGATGAGTTAATTTTTGGTTGATTTATAGATTATCTAAAATATTTCAATTACATATTTATTCTTTCTTTTTAATAATCCTATTTTTGTGAAAGATTGTAACATGGGAAGTCTAATGTATGATTTATGATTCAAACAGTAAATGTTATAACTGTTTGATACATATATTTTAATATATGATTACTTTTTAAATATTTGTATTAAATTATTTATTTTACTATTTTATAAAATAATGTTAAAAAGTATGATATAAAGTGAAATAGAAATAATTCCTACATGATGCACATGTTTCTTTTTCTTAGTATAAATTCTAAATAATGGGTGATAAATTATCTAGTTTTCAACTCGTGACTAGTAACTATAGTAGATTACTAGACTATTTATTGTGTCATCTGGACTCAAGGTAAATACCTCTCTGTGGAAATCTCACTTTATTCAAAGTTGATATGATTTATATTTGTCAGAGTAAATGATGATCCTATAATCATAGGTGGGTAATCATAATTTGAACCAATAAGTTCATATGTAGTTGTCACTGATCCTCTCTAGTCTCTTATAACTGGAAATTTAAGTGGGGTTATAGGGGAATCAGGAAAAATAATGAGTCTGATTAAATCTTTAGATTATTCTTCCTGAATTCACTAAAAAATGAGTTTTGCTTAAAACATATTTCATCACTCTCTAAAATTATCCTAGACATTAATGAAAAATACTTGTACTTTTTTATATACTAAAATAATCAAGAAAAATAAATAAAATAATTAATTTTAGAATCTCTAGAAAATATGCTAAATAATTTTTATATGATTCAAAATTTGAAAGGACAGTCAAAAATGATTGAATAATACATACACACTTACACACACTATCACACACTATCACATACTTGCGCACATACTATCATACACTATCACACACTTGCACACACACTATCACACACTTGTGCACACACTGTCACACACTTGCACAAGAATATGTACATATGCGCATGAAATCACACACATTGTTACACTTTGCACTTTGCACCATCTACATTGATGTTGTTGGCATCGACGTACAACTCATGCAATGGCCATGCAATGGACAGATGGGAGGGCACACATTATGTGTGCCTTCTTTGGAAAGAGGTATTGTACACGCATGCAATGTTACACACAATGCATATGTGATTATGATGTTACTATCTACATGCACTTTTTTCTCTACAAAACATAGTATTTGTGCTCTTTAAGGTACTGGCTCTAATAACATGCTGAAAATAAATTCAAAATATCAATACTACCCATGAAAAATAATGTACAATGATGTATCCTTATATAATGGGCAATATGAATTGGGATAGCTCATTTGTCGAGTATTCTCATATGTAAAAATAAACAACAAATAAAATTTTTTTGTAAAACTATAAACAAAAGGAAACTATAATAACTATTAAAATAATATATATTAAATAAATAATGTCGATTTTGATTATTTTTAGATATTTGCTCATGTCTGGTATTAGATCTCTCTTTGAAATATTTAGTAAGATATTTTTTTTGTCCGTTGGATCTGTGAGAGCAGGGATTCATTCAATCTGATACATTTAGAAGAAAAATGAAAGCTCACTAAAGATAAAATTAGAAAGAAGTTAGGATATTTTATCATATTGATTGATAATTATACAGGTTTTACTTGTTTTTTTTTAAATTTTAAATTGCATTTTTTTTTATTTTAAATTATATTTTTTTTATTTTCAGTCATTTCATAAAAAGATATAAAATCATCTTAATGAAAATTTAAAAAAATATTAGAAGTAATAATGTATCAAATAGTTTTCATACTTTATGTATGAATCTTGAGGTTATATACTAGACTTAATGTACGGACACATCATCATGGAATGATATTTTAAAAAGGATGAATAGATATTTGATTAAGACAACTCAGATTTTTAATCGAATTATTTTGAAATAGTCTTCCGAAAATGTATTAATCAACAATTGAATATTTTTTTATCATTTATTATTATATGATTTTATAAATCATTTATTTTGGAAAAAGAAATTATTTAATATCTTTTAGAGTATTTTGGTGTGTTTGTTTTGTTCATCTTTTTTTCCTATGACAAGATAAGGTAATACCTAGTACTTTGAGATTTAATTTTCCTGGTTAATCTAGTATCTAAAAAGTATGCTAGTAATTTTAACTAGAATCTAATTGAGTATTAGTAAATATTGATATTTTTTTAAGTCTGACTCATTTTTAAACAAGCCTAGAACAAGATTCTAGATAATATATGTGAGTAAATTAATTTTTAGTCTTTCCTGAGCATCTAATTAGGTGGGATGATCACTCATCAGTTACAGATGAATTTGGTTCACTTTATGATAATATTTATATGAATTCATCATATTGACCAATAAGTATAGATCAAGTTAACTCTAGAGAGGGTGAAGTTTCACACGAAAATAAATATCTCTCGAGTCCATACAACTTGGTAATCCTCATGTCTACTCTAAGTCTGGCTTATGATGATTTAGAGATTACAAGACTTAATTGTACAAAACTTAGAGTTTGTATTGAGAAAGGACATGCATAGCATGTTCAGAGCATCTAAAAGTCTCCCATGTAGCCATGTGTTCTGATCGTCAATTCCTATGATATTAGTCTTCTAATCACTCTTCAAAATAAAGTGAAGATTTCTACCCAGCATCATATTGTATATGTATTTTTGTACTGTGATACTCATGTCTCATTCTCAAATATTATCTCATTTAAGAAGATACCATGTCTTATGATTCCCTCTCTAAGATATGCCATAGGTGGGTCTTCATTATGAAAAACATCTAGATGAGGAGATAAATTATCATAAGATAAGATGTATTGTCAGCAGACTTACTCTATATTTTATATTGATTATTAAAATATTTTTCTCTAAACTTGAAAAAATAGTCATAATAGAGATTTTTATTTCATTGGTGGCCTCCCACAATTAGAAATAATCTGCATAGAGATATCCAATATGCCATGCCAAGTGGGATGTCATATTTTTTAGGCTTAGTCTTGCCATTGTGTCATGCCTAGCATTACATGGCTCTGAAAATGGCAACCTGGTATGGCTTGTCGGCTGCCGATATCATGTCAGGCCATACCTTGACATGCTTGCACACAATGCATGCAGCTAACCTAAATTCATTCCAATCTAGCTTGTATTCATTTTAGGCTAGCATGACTGCATGAATTCATTCTAGACTAGTAGGGATTCATTATAGGCTAGTTTGATTCATTTTGAGTTGGCCCAGATTAATTCTAGACTAGCCCAAGTTAATTCTAGCCTAGTTTGGAATAAGGGTGTCAGATGAGTCGGGCAGACCGGGCATGACCCAAATCAGCAGTGCCTGGCCTAGCATGGCAGGGTCCAGAACCATTCCTCGGGCCAAAACGCCCCGAGGCATGGTTTGTGACCTGCTGGGCCGGCATGAGTCATGCATCGTGTCAGTGCTAACGCATGGTAAACCTTTATGGGCAATTTTATTATTTTTTTAAATGTGACCGCCCCATCATGGGCCGGTCTATTTTTTAAAAAACATTTGAACAAATGTTTAATTTTTTTTCTGGTTTTCCTCTCTGTCATTCGGCATGGTGAGCACACCGTGCACTTTATCGTGCCTATCAGGCTGCTATGCCTGGCACATAATGGGATTTTAACCATGTCGTGCATCGCATGGTCGTGCTAAGAAAAGAGGGTCATGCCTGCATGGCATGACCCGCTTCACACCTCTAGCTCAGATTCATTCCAAGCTAGCTTGGATTCATTTTAGGCCAGCTTGATGTCATTCTAGGATAACACGAGTTCATTCTAGGCTAACTCAGGTTCATTTTAGGCTAACTCGGATTCATTCCATGCTAGAGTTCCATGCTAGCCTGGAGATGTTCCAGGCTAGCTAGCATTCTTTCCAAGCTAACTTGGGTTTATTCCAGAATAGCCTGCATTCAATTCAGACTAGAGGTGTTAAATAGGTCATCACATGCTGGCATTACTTATTTTTTCACAACATAGCATGGTGGCATTGTCCACCAGCCCAGCAAGGCACAATGAGCACAGCAAAGTGCATTTCCATGCCCGACTATGTTGAACGACAATGATGCACAGAAGACAGAATATTTTAAAATTTTAAATAATATAATTTTTTTTATTTTGAATTTTAATTAACTTGTGATTTTAAAATTGTTAATATTTTGAAATTTTTTCATTAGTTTATTCATTGTTATTCTAAATAATAAAAGTTAAATCATGATTACTTTCTAGTTAGATGATAAAAGCATAATTTTTTTAGATTCAATAATTTTGGAAGTAGAAGAGAGAGATTAGAGAGAGAGAATGAATTTTAAAATACATTTAATCACTCTATATGATATATTTGCCAAAAAGACGAAGAGGTCATTGTGATAATCATCATCACGTGTTTCAGGCCGTTGGTTTGGAATTTTTTTGTCTCGGTGGACTTCTTTGATTCACTGCCCGCTAGTTCCCACAGATGACAAATCAGACATTGTTAGCACTTAGCACTTAGCACGGTGACTGTAACATGTGTAATAACTTTAACTGATTTTCTTTATCAACTATATGTTATAATTGTCTCCATTGATATTAATGTGTTCCATAAACTTAAATGATATTAGATTATCTTTGTTACATTGTAAAAGTTTTTTTGTTTTTTTTTTTTTTTTTCTTGTTCTTTTAAAACTTCTCCCTCAATTCTTCCTCAACAAAAACATTGAAAAAATGCTATTAAAAAATTAGGTTCTTTTTATGTCATCTTTTTTTACTACAAAAAACAAGAAAACTATTCATCACATACACTTGTGATGTATGTGTTTGTGTGTGTGCATGTGTGTGTGTGTGTGTGTGTGTGTGTGCGTGTGTGTGCGCATGTGTTTCTTATGAAAGTTTTGCAACTTGAAAATAAAATTCAATTCACTTAGGTAGATGTTTTGATGGAAAGAAATATATATATATATGCTCACTTACATGCATGCATATGTGAGTGTGTGTGGTGTGTGTGATTCTCATAGATTTAAGGAGTAATTATGTGTAAATATGAATATAAAGTGCATATACATTTTGTAAGAGTTGTGTTTTACAAAGAGAATATTTTTTAAAATATATATATGAAGTGAAAATGTTAAAAATAATTTGGGTAATAATAAATGGGAAAATTATACTTGGTTTGGGAAAATGAATAATTAATGATTAGTGGTACTAATTTTAACAATTTTTTTTGTCCCACTCAAACCTAGCTCATCTTATCTTTTGGGTCATTTATAAATTTTGAGGGTCTGGGGTTGAAGAAGGTAAGATACTCGTACTAACAATATTGTGTCACAACTAATATAAAAAAAATTATGTTTATGTATCCCAAATAGAAATTATATTGTTTTTTAAATTAAAAAAATTGATATTTCTTTCTGCAAATTGAAAAAATAATATCTTGGTGTATTGAAAATAATCAACCTGATTCTATCATTTGTCATAATATGTATGTATGTATGTATGTATCTAAAAAATCAGCAACCCTCTTTTAAAAAAGTATATAAAAGAAAGGCTAAGGGTAATGGGTTAGATCAGATAAGAATCCAACTTGCTTTTTATAAAAATCAAAAATATTTTATAATTTATATTTCTTATTTTTAATTATATGTGTGTGTGTGTGTGTGTGTGTACATTCTATCTATATATTGTTTATATACAATATATATGTGGTAAGTATATGTTATATATATACACTATGAGTCAGATTAAATAGGAATCCAACTTGCATTTTTATAAAAATCAAAAATATTATTTAATTTTTATTTTCTTATTTTTATATTATACATATAAATAAATCATATATATATGATATATACAATTTATACAATATACATACATACATATATATATATATAGTGTGCATGTGTGTATATATATATATATATTGTGTTTGTGTGTGCATATTTTTTATATATATAATTTATATATACATACATATATATATATATATACAATATATCTATATGCATACAGTATTTGTATATATATGAACATATATATCAAAACATAAAAACCATCCAAAAACGAAGTAATACGGCTTACTTTTTTTTGATACCCGATTAGAGTTCTTCAAACTGATGAAAAAGATGGAGATGGAATCACATGCACTAGCATGGAAAGATTAGTGCACAAAGTTTTGTGTTGCGTATGATTATTGCTGAGCAATCACATGAGTTCTATGTGAATTGCATTACATGATCAGAATCAAATTAATGGAATGACTTACCAATAAAAGATGAATGCATTCGGATATTTCTCTTTCTGATCAGCATCACTACCATGCACGTTGCGGAGAGAGAAGTTTTGTCTTCCAGAGGCCACCTCAAGAATCGAAGCCCTTTGGAGTTGGAGTCTGGTAAGGGTTTATAGATAAGGTGAGATAAACTACAGAAGCAAACACCTAGCTTCTTGGAGATGCTCTTAAGCGTATGTTAGAGTTGAAATCCATATATTTGTAAACTTCATTTTTTTATACATATATGTATAAAAAATCAACTATATATAACTAAATAAACAATAAATAATTATATTTACATAAAGACTATTTTTTCAATTCATTTATTTATACATATATGTTAGAGTTGAATTGATGATAAATCTCTTTTTGATATATTTATAAAGATTTACATATATTTACATAAAGACTCATTTCTTTTCAATTCATTTTTTTATACATAAAGATTTATTTTTCAATTAATTACATATATATAGGTTTACATATATGTATAGATAGCTAAATAAATAATAAATAATTATAATACATAAAGACTCATTTTTTTATTTATTATCAAAATATTTTCAACAAAGCTCATGTGTGTGTAGCAAGGTACACATGAAAAACAAACACCTTGCAATTTTTTATTATAAAATTAATTAAACATAAATATATAAACAACTTCAAAAAATAGATGCTTATCTTTATAACTAAAAAAAGAATCAAATGGCGACAAAATTTACAAACTTCATATATCAAGACACACATGAAAAGATGATTGGTCTTCAAGCCACACTTCTAAGTGTTATAAAACACTCTATATGTTAAATTATATATAAATATATATATTTTATTGTTAAAATTTTAAGAATTCATATTAATTTTTATGAAGATAATATGAAATAATTTTAAAGGCATAAAATTTCATATTATTTGATATCATTTATAATTTTTAAAATTTTAAAAATTACTTAAAGGGAGAAGATAATTAAAAAAGGTAATAATTTTTATTTTAATAAAGACTAAATATTTAAAGCTAATAGTAAAAATATTACTCAATTGTTTAATTATTATAAATTTTAGTAGGGGAAAACATTTATGTATTTATTTTTAAATACTAATTTATTTTCTTTTAAATTTAATAAAAGATTTAAATTTTTATTATAATTAAAGATTTTCAAATTTTGTATTAATTATTTTTTTAAAAGTTTCCTATAATCATAAAATTTTTTTATACATTATAATAATATTAATATTTACTAGTTTATCCATCAATTCAAATATTTTTTAAAATATTTTTTATTTTATCATACAATGAATTATTTTACATTTATATTAGTATAAATTTTAATGTATGTTAATTTATTTTGTAAAATATCGATAAAAATTATTATACTTATTGATTTAATTATTTAATGTTACTTTAATACAAATTATTAAGTTTCCTAATTAAACATTTTAAAAAAATTTTATGTATAATTTTTTAAAAATTAATACATCATAAAAATAGTTATTTTAGTCCTTATTAATCAAATTGTTTTTTGTATTTTTATATTTTTAAAATTTTTATTTATAATATCTTTTTTTTTATAATTTTACGAGAAGAATGTTTCTTTCAATGACTACTCATCTATAGACCATTAACATACAATTAATATACAAAATTAAATAAAATATTAAAACTAATAATATAAAAAAATAAATAATTAAATATTGACTAGTGAAATTTCATCACTAAATCCAACTCTATGTTTGAGATTTAATTAGCTAGGGAAGTTTCATCACTAAATTCGTCGCTATATTCCGGATTTAATTATCTAGGAAAGTTTCGTCGCTAAATCTATCGATATATTCTAGATTTAATTAGCTAGGGAAGTTCTGTCACTATAATCTATCGCTATATTTAGTATGGAATTGTCTAGGGAAATTTTATCTCTAAAATCTGTCACTATATTCAGTATGTAATTAGCTAGGAAAATTCTGTCTCTAAATATATCGCTATATTTTAGGATGTAATTAGCTAGGGAAATTTCGTCGATAAAATCCGTCGCTATGTTCCAGATGTAATTAGCTAGAGAATTCCATCGCTGAAATTTATCGATATGTTACTGATGTAATTAGCTAGGCAAATTTTGTTTCTAAATCCATCGCTAAATTTCCAGATTTTATTAGCTAGAAAAATTCTGTCACTAAATCCATCGCTATATTCAGGATTTTATTAGCTAGGAAAATTTCGTCGCTAAATCCATTGCTTAATTCCCCACTTTTTTTGAGTGAATTTAGAAAAAATATTCCATCACTAATCCATCGCTAATCTTTCTCTAAATTCCCCACTTGTCTTGAGCTGATTTTATGAAAATATATCACTAATCCATCGCTAATCCATTGCTAAATTCCCCGCTTTTCTTAAGCAGAATTTACAAAAAATAATCCGTCGCTAATCCGTTGTAAATTTTTAATTCAATGAAAAATCATAAATCTCTTGATATTCCCTAACTAATCCCTAGCAATTTAGTTAGGGATTGATCCCTAGCTAAAATTTTATAGCTAACTGAACATTTTCATAGTGTTACATTTACACGAACATGAACAAAAATATTATTATATAGATTGAAAATTGATAGATATATAGATATAATAATATATTGATAGATAAATAGACATTTAGATAGTTATATAGATATATGGATAGAAAAATAGATAGATAGATATAAATAAATATAGATAGACAGATAGATTGACAAATAGATGGATAGAAAGATAGATGGATGGATAGATAGATATATAGAAATATAGATAGACATATAGATAGAAAGATAGATAGATAGATAGACTGATAGATAGATATACAGACAGACAGACAGACAGATAGATAGATAAACATATAAATTGATAGTTGATAGAAAGATATATATACATCTAGATAGATATAAAGATAGACAGAAATATATACACATATATACACACATATATAGATAGGTAGATAGAGAGAGAGAGAAAGATTGAAAGGTTGATTGACTGATAGATAGAAAGAAAACTAGATAAAAAGATAGAGAAAAACATAGATCGATAGATAGATAGACAATTATATAGACAAATATATAGACAGATAGATTGACATATAGATAGATAGATAAATAGAAAGATAGATAAATAGATAATAGATAGATAGATAGACAAGTAGATATGGAGATTGAAAGATTGATAGATAGATATATAGATAGACATATAGATAGAAAGATAGTTAGACAAATAGAAAGACAAATAGACAGATAGACAAATAGACACACAAATAGATAGAAAGATAGATAAACATTTATATAGACAGACACACAAATGATAGATAAATAGATTGATACACATATTGATAAACACGTAGATAGATAAATTAATAGTGAGATAGATAGATAGATAGATATACATATAGATAGACAAATAGATAGATAGATATATAGATATATAGATATATATATATATATATATATATATATATATATATATATTCATAGATAGATAGATTGATAGATAAAATGATATTAAGATTGATAAACATATTGATATAATGATTGATTGATAAATTGATAGATATATTAATATACAGAATGATAGATTGATAGATAGAAAGATAGATAGATATATAGATAGATAAATAGATAGAAAGATAGATAGCTAGTTAGATAGACAGATATATATTCAGACAGAAAGATAGATAGATAGATAGTGATATAGATATATGATAGATAGATAGATATACATATAGTTAAATTGATTGATAGATATATGATAGATAATAGACATATTAAAAGAAAGATCGATATAAAGATTAATAGACGGATAGATAGTTAGATAGAGAGATGATAGATAAATAGATAGATAGACAAATAGATAGACCGATAGGTAGATAGATAGATAGATAGATTATTTTTCAAATAGATTGATAGACAGATAGCTAGATAGATAAACAAATAGATCGATATATAGATAGATAGTTAGATTAATATGTTGATAGAAAGATAGATATATAGATAGATAGATAGAAAATTAGATAGATAAATATACAGATAGACATAAAAGTAGATAGATAGATAAATAGATTGATAAATAGATAAAAATAAAGATAATCAAATAGATTGTAAGATAGATAGATTGATACAAAGACAGATAGACATATAGATAGATAGATAGAGTCACAAATAGATATATAGATAGATTGATAAATAGATAGACATATAGATAGATATATATATATATATAGAAAGATATACAAATTGATAGATAGATAGAATAGACAAATAGATAAAAAAGTATTTTTACAGATAGATAGACATATAGATAGACTAATTGATAGACAGAAAGATAGATAAATAGACAAATAGATGATCTATTTGTCTATCTAGATATACAGGCAGGTAGACAGGTAGGAAGATAGTCAGGCAGGTAGACAAATAGACACACAAACACACAGATAGATAGACATGTAGATTGATAGTTAGAAAGTCAAACAAATAAATAGAAATATAGATAGATAGGCAAAAAAGAAAAATAGACATTTAGATAGATAGTTTAATAGACAAATTGATAGACAAATTCTTAGAGAGATAGATTGATTGATTTATTGGTTGATTGATAGATAGTTAAATAGATATACACACACATAGATAGATAGATAGGCATGCAACCATGTAATAAGTCAGTCAAGCATGTAGACAGATAGATAGACAGACATACAGATATACAGACATGTATTTAGATAGTCAAGAAGTCAAACAAACAAATTGAAAGATAAATAGACACACAACAAAAAGACAAATAGACATATAGATAGGTAGTTTGATAGACAAATTGAAAGGCCATTTGATAGAGAGATTAATTGAAAGATTGATAGACCACTGCAATAAAAATCCCAAATAGCTTTGGAATTTTTCCTAGCACAATGGGTTATTCTTATTGCTAAAGTGGATATAATGATGGAATAATGATGGAATCTTTCCCAACCTAAAGTGCTCGTTGCTAAAAAAAATGAGGGAAAGAGTCCCTAGCTAACAAATTTTAGCGACGAAAAATACCTTAGCTAAATTATTAATTTCCCTATCTAATTTTTATCTTAATTTGAAGCTTCAGAAAATTTCCTAACTAAATTAGCAAAATAAAAATCTCTAGCTAAATTACCAAGGGAAAATTCCCTAGCTATTTTCATTCAAAAAACTATTTTCACTATTATTTTTTTTCCAAAAAATTTAATTAAATAATTTCATGTTTTTATATTAAATTGAGTAAAAACAAAAACTATAAATGATAATTTATAATTAACAAAAATTAAAATCAGTTAATATATTATTCTAATACAATATTTTACATAGTTAAAACAAAAATATAATATAAATTTATTATATCTTTTTTATCAATGTATCTAATGATAGTGTATAAAGTTTAATCTATCCGTGAAATTGACATTGCTTTCTCTTCCCCAGTTATTCTGGTCATCATCTTTCTGTTCTGACAAAGCTATCCTAGTCATGGTGCATCATGTCTAGTGAAAAATCCCTTCACTTCTACTAGCTTCATATGGGGAATATTGCGGTACCATATCTGTATGAAATTTAAACTAGTCAATCAAATCAAAAAAATAAATAAAAAAAGTTATGTTTAAATAAATATATAATATTGTAGTATATATGTACATTTATACTATAGTGTATATATACGTATATACTACCATTTCACTAGTTAGATAAATTACTATAGTATATGTACATATATACTATAGTTTTATATGTAAATCTAAACTGAGTATATATGTACATATATACTGTAGTATTATATGTGCATATATACGGAGTTTATGTGCATATATACTCAGTATATATGCACATATATATTGTAGAATTATATGTACTTATATACTATAGTATATATGTAGATATACTGAGTATATATGTACATATATACTATAGTATTATACATACATATATATTCAGTATATACATACATATATACTTAGTAATTACATACATATGTACTTCGTATATACGTTGATATATACTTAGTATATACATATACATATATATATATATATATATGTATATATATATATATATAATATATATATATATATATATATATTCTCAATATATACATATGTACTATAGTATATATGTAAGTATATAAAGCAATATTATATGTGTATATATATATATATATATATAAAATCACATAGCCTCAGATGACAAAACTACAACAAATTAGTATTACCCCATTTATACTTCAAAAGATGGCACAAAACATCACTATCAATATAAATAAGAAAAGCAAAGATTATTTAAATTTAGAAAAATATCTCTAAAAACTCTTAGAGGAAAACCTGGAAGACAAGTCACGAGCCAGCTTGGTGCATTAAAGTTTGCATCTTGCCTCTCCGTGACCAGAACTTTCTTCCATCCCAAGGTCTATAAGTATGTTGCTTTGCCCCGCCATGATGGAGCTGACAAACTAACAAAAGAACTGACAGATCAAATAGAGATAGATCGTCAGTAATGGTAACCATCAACAAAACAATAAAAACTTGAACATAGAAAAATGGAGCACTATACCATGCTCATGTGCAACACAGGATGATGAAAATATTTTTTGCATAATAATTTTGAATAAATACATTCTACGCAACCCTTGTTTTGCATAGTTAAAATAAAAACATAATAAAATTTTATTACATCTTTTTCATCAATGTATCTAATGACATTGCATAAAGTATAATCTATCCTGAAATTGACGTTCCTTTTTCTCCCCCATCTCCTCTGATCACCATCTTTCTGCTGCGACAAAGTTATCCTAGTCGTGGGGTGTCATGTCTTTTGAAAAATCCTTCACTTCTACAAGCATCGTACAGGGAACATTGTAGTATCATATCTGTACGAAAATTGAACCAGTCAATCAATTCAAAATTAATAAATAAAAAAAGTTCTATTTTAATAAATATATAATACTATAGTATATATGTACATTTATACTACAGTATATATATACATATATACAAGTATTTCACTAGTTACATATTTATTATAGTATATATGTACATATAATTCTGTAGTATTATATGTACATGTACTATAATATATATGTAGATATACTGAGTATATATGTACATTATACTATAGTATATTACGTATATACTACATTATATACGTATGTATACTATAGTATATAAGTACCTATATACTGTAGTATATACGTACGTATATACTATAGTATATAGGTACGTATATATTTAGTATATAGTAAATATGAACATATATACTCAGTATGTACGTATAAGAGATATACTAGCGTTCTCTTATCTGCACATATAAAAGGAATCTCTCATTGAACCGAGAAACTATTTCAGAGTGTGACTCTTTTCTAAATCTCGCATTAACATCTTAACATGTCCGGGACAACAGAGACATTCTAATTCAAAGATCAAAGAATGCATATCATGTTTTGTTAAGTAAATAATGAGCAATGAAATGTAACTTAACATGACCATGGTAGACAAACTCATGAGTGATGGTAGGGTTCGAAGAAGTAAAATAACTAGACCACTACCTTCCATAGTTTTGATCGTTCTTGCAAGAATATTAGGAGTTAAGGCTTCAAAATCCTACACAATTGCAAGGGAAAAAAAAGGAGTTATTAGCAGTGATGAGAATCTTAAACATAGTATCTAAAAAGAAAAGAAAAGTAGAACTCACAAAATACACATGTCATAAGTATTTTTAGAATTCTTTCAAAATCCTTGTATAAGCAAAAGGAAACAACTCTACTTTCAAGAAACAAAGAGAAGGAATCAGTTTTTTCTGAGTCATTCAGTCCCTTCATCATTAACTTTTTAATCTACTTTGCCAGTTTTCTCTTGTGGCATCATCATGTAAGCATCAAATTCAGACGGAATTAAAAAACTAGTCAATTTCTTAGATATCATGGCATCAAATTTAGTATATACGTAGATATACTATAGTAATATGTACATATATTAGTGTAGTCTATATGTAATATATACTGCACTATTTTATGTACATATATACTAGTATATCTACATATATACTAAGTACATATGATACTGAGTATATATGTACATATGTACTATAGTATATATGATACTAAGTATATATGTACAAATATACTATAGTATATACATACATATATATGCACATAAATATATCACATAGCCTCGGATGACACAAAATTGCAACAAATCAGTATTATCCATTTATACTTCATAAAGAAGGCACAAAACTTCAAAAGCTAATCTTTTTAGTTTATCCAGCCATCATTCATGGATTAGAGTACAAGAGAAGTGTTGGAGACAATGCATTTGTGGGGATTGAATAATTTTTGGCATTAACCATTAAGTTGTTAAGATCACTTCCTGGTAAGAAAGGCTTCGTGTCTTGGTCTCTCATGTTATGGATTAGTTGTAGACCAAGATGCCCCTGGAAAAATAGCTCATAATAGTCATAGTTCCTCATGTTCATCCCATCGTCATCCATGAAACTGAACTTGCAAGAGAAGGAGAACAAGAAAAATTAACACATTTAATTGAATTTCATTAGCAATCGTAATGGCTATTAACATTTCAATAGTTTAATTCACAAAATGACTGATAATGAGTAGTCACAGATCTGAACAGCGACAACGTAGAACTACACGAAATAAGAGTGTCAAGAACAAACTTGCGTCTGCGTGAGACTAAAATTTTTGTTCGACTCACAACTTCAGAAGCTAACATACTATTCCTAGCACCAAGAGGACTAGCCAAGCCTTTTACATACCTATAATAGGCTAAAACTCTACCCAAAATATTCGAGTACACTCAAACATATTCAAAGAAATATAAAATAGTAATTATAGACATGAACAAACAAAAATCTAAGTTGATAGTCATACAACTTCAAAAAATATCTAAAAGATGTCAGAAATGATGTTTAGAGAGACTGTGTGTGTGCAAAATAAAATGCTTCAGAATAATGAAGATAATTGAAGCTTGGCCTCCTTTTGATCCAGCAGAGATAGCCAAAGATGGGACCCATGCATAGGAAGGACCATGATAATGTCTGAAGATTTGAATCAAAATTTTTTATGCATCTCACATTAGATGTATAGCAAGATTCATTATTAGGTTAATTGGCAAAGCAAAGAACAAAACTAGAATAAAAAAAATTGATACCTCAAAAAATATATCATCTTGTTTTGCTAGACATAGACAAAAATCAAAAATAGTTCAAAAATTATTCTAATACGAAATCATCCTCATAATTAATTATTGAATGTGTGTTAGCCTCTCTTACGAGGTTTTGCAGTTGAATTCGGAATGCTATTTGTCGCGTCAATGCTGCTAATTGTGACCACATATAAGATATCTACTATTGCATTAAATTCTTAGTTTCTTTCATCTCATCATTCATTTCTTTAATTTCTTGCTTTTCTTCATTAAAAAGTAATCTGTTTATCCTTCTCTTCTTTCATGTCTTACATTTCTTCTTTCAAATGAGTAAATCCTCATCATTCTCTTCTTTCATTTCCTGCATGTCTTCCTTCAAATGAGATATCTGCTCATCCTTCTTTTTCATTTCAGTCTCCATAACTTCAAAACATTCACTTGTTTCCATTACTTGTTGTTTGACCACTCATCCACCATAGTTGTGATAGATAAATTAGAAGCAAGACTACTACAATAAAAAGCCACTCCCTTCGTGCTGATGCCACACACTCCACTGCTTCTTATGACCTCCATGTTCTCCAAATAGATAGGATCATAATCAATTGGCTGAAGATCGATAGAACCCTCAACTTGTTGAGAAGCAGCTGTCACGCATTCCTCAATTAGTTCCTATGATAAAATAAAAAAAATAATATTATAGATATACATAAAATAAATTTAATATTTTGCATTCAAAACAACTTTCAAAATTTACTTTAGTTCTATAAAATTTTATTAATATAATAGATTCTTATAGTAATCATCGGAGATTTGTTGTCAACAAACTGACCATCTAATTTCTTCACATGCATCTTTTTGAAAATCTCATAAAAATTGAGATAGCGACCAAATTTTTCAGCCTAGAGTATGTATTTATTAAGTCATAAAATAACAAATTATAAAAAATTTTAACAATATTAATAAAACCACGCATAGATTTTATTTATTTAGACTATTAGGAAAACCACTATATATAAATGTTTAAAATTTTAAATTGTACCAAATCTCGAGCATGCTCAATGCTTGACTTTGACCCTCATGTGTGGCGAGACATTTCTATACCTAGTATGGCTACCTCAGTTCATCGATATATGCTGGAAATCTCTGATTTTGTCTTCACATCTGGCTCCTCCCAATACTTAAACCACTTGGGCCAATCATCCTTGGATATAAAATCCAGTCTTTCTTTATATTCTTCAATTTATGGACAAAATCAGAATACCATTCAGCATATTTGCTCTCCCACAATGACTTTATCTTTCCATTAAATTGGGTAGCCATGTGCATAGATTCTATATATAGAAAAATCATAAAAGAATTTATATTAATAACAAGGGCATAAGTATTTACTGCTGAATAATAACTAACATAATAGTTAACTAATTAGATAATTAATTTTCAATGCTTTGTTTCATTATTTTTACTTGAAAGCCATTAAAATTAGCACTAACAGAAACATCATAATTTTGTATTCAAGTAATATTTATTATTTCTTACACCTCCAATCCACAATCTCAAATACTAACTTAGCACTGAATGTAGAGGAACGCACAATATTTGATGATGCCGATGGTTTTGTAAATGGGGGAACTATTGGTGTAAAATGTGATGTAGTAGATGGTAATGTACAAAAAGTATGTGCAGGAAGGAAAATGGGTGGTGAGCTTATATCTGATAAAGCTGATAGCAAAGGTGTCAATGATGGTGATGGTGATGATGGAGATGGTGATGAAAATGGAGATGGTGATTGTGATGTTGAAATCTCGATATGGTGGGTATGAGATGGTACTAAATTTGCTACATTGTGTAAATACTAGATGAATTTGGTTCATTACTGCATCCACGTCAACTCTACCACGACCATGTCCTTTAGGTGCTATTTGTTGTACAAAAAATAAAAACATAGAACAAATAATAAAATATGATGAACAACCATGCATTTTAGAATAAAAGACATCAATAGATTTCAACAAAATATAGAAAGTCTTTGATAGTTTAATATTATAATATAATTATAATAGTTTAATTATCGGCATCACTATCATCCTCCAATGAATCTTCTGACATTTTGTATGATTCTGATGGAAGTTTCAACTCATTTTCAGATATAAATTGATCATCTTCAATTTCTATTGAGCCACCTTTAAGTCACATAAATTTTCTAGATCTTCATCTACATGCAGAGACTCAATATTATATATGTCATCTTCTTGGAATGCCAGTACAATAGCTAAGTTTGCACTCTTTGTTGAGATGTTGGTACTTCAAAATTTGATCAAGCTTTAATTTTGCAAATCATCGACCAATCACTCTTATCATGCGATAAACTTAGATATGTACAATAATATACTTTAGTGGCTTGAACTGCCATAATAAATGGCTCATATCGATTAAATCTGTGTTTATGGTTAACATACATAGCTTATAATCCGAATGAATCTTTGCACCCACATTTCGTGCATGATAAAAATACTCATACTTTAATATAACAATCCTGTTATTTTGGAGTCCAAGATATTCCAACTCAATAACTTATGTGAGTTGACCATAATAATCAATCTCATCTACACAATAACTTTAGCCTTTATTGCATATAACACTATTTAAGTGGTTATACATATATAGTTATACACATATAGTTAAACACAATATTATATGTTATACATGTAATTATAAATATAGTTTCACGTGATTATACATATAGTTACACATAGAGTTATACTTATATTTATACAAGTAGGAATATACATTTTTTTCATAATTTTATATATTTAAAAATATAGTTCTGTATTGGTATAGATATAGTAACATTTTTATATACTAAATATAAAATGTATATTAAATATATGTTGTAAATTATATATTTAAATATAGTTATTATAATGTTTTATAGGTATACATATAGTAAGATACAATTATTTATAGTTATATGTTGTTATACATATAGTATATATAGTTATAAATAGTTATATATAGTTAAACAAATAGTTATATATAGATATATTCATACAAGTTGTTATAAGTAGTTATACATAAATGTATACAATGTTATAAACAACTATATAGATTTATATATATGTATACATATTTACAAATATAGTTATATTTAATTATAAGAGTTTTATATAGTTATACAAATATTTATATATAGTTATACACATATAGTTAAACATAATGTTATATGTGTTATACATGTAATTATAAAAATGTTTACATGTGGTTATACATTTAGTTACACATATAGTTATACTTATATTTATACATGTAGGTATATATATTTTTCATATTATTTTATATATTTATAAATATAGTTATGTAAGGCATATATATAGTAAAATACATTTTATATACTAATATATAAAATGTATATTAAATATATGTTGTAAATTATATATTTAAATATAATTATGTACAAAGTTGTTATAGTTATACATATAGTAGATACAATTATTTATAGTTATATGTTATTATACATAGTATATATAGTAAATAGTTATATATAGTTAAACATATAGTTATATATAGATATATTCATACCAAGTTTATAAGTAGTCATACATAAATGTATACGAAGTTATAAACAAATATATAGATTTACATATATGTATACATATATGTACATATTTAAAATATAGTTATATTTAATTATATAGAGTTTTATATAGTTATACAAATATTTATATATAGTTATACACATATAGTTAAACATAATGTTGTTTTTTTGGATCAACGCTTCTTAACCTCAAATTACTTTCAAACACTATTATGCTAGTCTAGAATACAAATCCCATGTGTACATGTACATACGTGAGAGGGCATGTACACTTCCAACAAGAAATAAATAGCTATCAGCAATATCTAAAGCCATCTATCTTATCAACAAGAAACAACAAATAAATTAATAGGTCCCATACACATTACTCACACTATTATCATTGAATGAAAATAATAATAGGCTAAAACAGGATGGCAGTCATCCAGCAATTTTATTTGTATACACTTCTATTCTAAAAACATGATTATTTCAAGGTTACCCATCTAGAGTCATGCCATCCTGGCCCTCCAACCAGGAGGATAACCTGAATCTTGGCATCAAATAGGTCAAGCCAAGGTTGTAAATGTATGTTAGTTCTTAAATGGATATTAACTAGGTTTAGCAATCATGCATCACCCTGAAATTAACATGCAAAGGAAATGCATGAGAAACCAGTCAGGGATCCCATTTGATGGCCAAGTAAAGATGGAAGGGCCATACAATCACTGGGAACAATCGAAATACTTGCAACAAGTGAGGTTGGAATGTGAGTTGATGGCGGCCTAGTAGGCTTTAAAGTAGATGGACTGAGAAGTACATTGTCATGTGGGCACCAATCGGGCATGTCATCATCATGTCAAAGAGCTTCTTCTATGGCATTCTATTCAAGAGAACTTGTTTTTCTTTCAAACTTAGCAGTGCATGAACCTTCATTGTTAACTTGTTTGTGCATTGGAATCACTTGAGCAGAGACAACATACAAGAAAATATCAATTTAGCTAAAAAATTTTAGCTAGGATCAATCACTAGCTAAATTGTAAGAGATTAGCTAGGGAATAGCAAGGATTTATGTTTTTTTTTAAAAATAGCACCGGATTAGAGACAGATTAGCGAGATAAAATTTTTTGAAAATTCACTCAAAAAAAGTGGGGATTTTAGTGAGGATTAGCACGGAAAATTTTCGTAAATTCTGCTCAAAAAAAGATGGGATTTTAGCGACGAATATTGCGACGGAATATACCTCACTAATAAAAGCATGAAATTAGTGACGAATTAGCGACAGATTTTCCCTAGCTAATTTTAGCAACGGAATTAACGACGAATTTTCCATTACTAATAAAATCCATGATTTAGGGATGATTTTCCCTTGCTAATAAAATCTATGATTTAGCAACGGATTTAGCGACGTATTTTCTCTTGCTATTACAATCCATGATTTACACGGATTTAGCGACAGATTTTCTCTTGCTAATAAAATCCATGATTTAGCCATGGATTTAGCGATGGATTTTTCCTTGCTAATAAAATCCATAATTTAGAGAAAATTTAGCGATGGATTTTCTTTTGCTAATAAAATCCATGATTTAGCGATGGATTTTCCCTTGCAAATAAAATCTATGATTTAGCGACGGATTTATCGATGATTTTCCTTGCTAATAAAATCTATGATTTGGCGATGGATTTAGCGATGGATTTTCCCTTGCTAATATAATCCATGATGTAGTGACAGATTTTCCTTGTTAATAAAATTCATGATTTAACGATGGATTTAGAGACGGACTATCCCTAGGTCATAAAATCTATATTTTAGCTACTGATTTAGCGAGCGAATATCCCTAACTAAAAAATCCATAATTAGAGATGGATTTAGTGATGGAATTTCAGTAGAAAATAAAATCCTTAATTTTGCGATGGATTTAGGATGGAATTTCCCTAGATTATTAAATTCATAATTTAGATACGATTTAGCGAGGTATTTCCCTAGCCATTAATTAATTATATAATTTTTTTATTTATTATTTGTATTAAATTTTATATAATTTGTTTATTAAATTTATGTTATTAGTCTAAATGAGCAATCCTTGAAACACACATTCTCCTCGCAAAATAAAAAAATTGATATTATAATAATTAATTTAAAATATATAAAAATACAAAAAAAGAATATTATTAATAAGGAATAAAATAACTATTTTATGATATATTAATTTTTTAAAAAATTATACAAACAATTTTTCTAAATTTTTATTTAAGAAATTAAAGAATTTAAATAAAAGTAACATTAAATAATTAATTCATTAAGTATAATAATTTTTTCGATAATTTAAAAATGAAATTAACATACATTAAAATTTATACTAATTTAAATGTAAATTAATTCAATGTATGATAAATAAAAATATTTTCAAAAATATCTGAATTGATGAATAAACTAGTAAATATTAATATTATTATAAGTATTAAAAAAATTTTATGATTATAGATAACTTTAAAAAAAAAAATACAAATCTTGAAAATCTTGAAATATAATAAAAATATATTTTTCAATAAAGTAAAAAGAAAATAAAATAATAATTATAAATAAATATATAGATGTTTAATCCTACTAAAATTTATAAAAACTAAACAATTGAGTAATATTTTACAATTAGCTTTAAACATTAATTTTTTATCATTTATCTTTGTAAAAATAAATATGAATTCTTAAAAATTTATAACCATAAAATATAAATTTTTATAGATTTTTTAACATTAAGAGCATTTTATAACTTTAGGGAGTGGCTAGAAGACAAATCATCTTTTCATTCATGTCTTATTAATGAAGTTTGTTAATTTCGTACCTATTTGATATCTTTTTAATGCAAAATATATATTTTTATTGTTTATATATTTATTATTTAATTAATATTATAAAAAAAATTATATGGTATTTTTTTTTCATTTGTACCTTGCTACATGCACATTAATTTTGTTGAAAAAATTTGATAGTAAATAAAATTAATGGTATTTTTTATTTTATATATATATTGTTTATTTAATGTTTTAATAATTAAAAATATAAATATTATCCTAAAATATACATTCTCTCTCTCGACTGACGCATCTCTAACAGAGTCGAATTCCTCCTCATTCCGCCATTATCTCTCGATGCCGATTTAACAAAGATTCATTCGAGGTTTAAATTTTAATTTGTTATTAATTTGAGGTACATTCATCGATTATCATTGGATTGCTTAATCGAAGAGTAAGCATTTTTATTCTTTTTTTTTGTTTCCGAATTTCTTCTTTAATCACAACGGTATGCTTGGATAATGTATAAAAACTTATACGTATAAATGCTTAATGCATTTGTGATATAATGCATTGTCATTGTGTGGATTATGATGCTTGGATTCTTTTTTATTCTGATGCGTTCATCGATTATGTCTTGTCATTTTCGAATTTCTTCTTTAATCACCATACACATCATGATATAATGCTTGGATACTATTTTTGTTTCCAAATTCCTCCTCATTCCTCCTCAATATATAAATAGTATACATACTTTGGTTTGCCATATTTATATCTACAAAAATAATATAAATCAATATTCAAGTATATTTTATACATAACTAGTATACATACTTAGGTATGCCGACTTGATATCTACAAAAATAGAATACATCAATATGCATGTGTATTTTATACATGACTAGTATGCATACTTAGATATGCCGACTTGATATCTACAAAAAATATTCAAAAATGAGTAATGATTGAATTCAAAATTTAAATAAAATTAAATATAATATAATATAATAAATAAATAAAAAAATAAATAATAATAAAATAAATAAAATAAATAAATAAATAAATAAAATAAAATAATAAAATAAATAAATAAATAAATAAATAAATAAATAATAAATAAATAAATAAAATATAAATAAATAAATAAATAAAATAAATAAATAAATAATAATAAAATAAATAAAATAAATAAAATAAATAAAATAATAAATAAATAAAATAAATAAAATAAATAAATAAATAAATAAATAAAATAAATAAAATAAATAAAATAATAAAATAAATAAAAATAAAATAAATAAAATAAATAAAATAAATAAAATAAATAATAAATATAAAATAAATAAATATAAATAATAAAATAAATAAATAAATGACATAAATAAATAAATGACATAAATAAAATAAATAAAATAAATAAAATAAATGACATAAATAACATAAATGACATAAATAAAATAAATAAAATTATAGATTAGCATGTCCAATTAAATTAAATTGATTATACTCGATTGAATCAGATTGAACTATTCTACCAACTTCTAGAAAACTTACTAATATTCACACTTGTAATTGAAAATAATTGAGCAAGAGTTTATCAATTCACTCTGAAATGTTCTCATGATATGTGTTGTTGTGTGCTAGGAACCCCTAATCACTTTTATTTATAGGCAAGATTCCAAGTTTTTTAATTTTTGATGCAACATTTAGTAAGCCAACACATAGCTTTCACATGTCAAGTCAATCCTTGGCAGGTATATAATCATCATATAACAAGCACACTTTCAAGCACTTGGCATTAATGCACGAGAACACATAGTAAGCAATTAATCAATACTTATCACTCATGTAAGCCAAGACATGGAAATCATACATAATAACACATGATATTCATGTAAGTAAGCATGTGATAAGCTTGTAAGTCAACATATGATATAAAAATAATTATTCTTATTAATTTTTTCATAGACTTTATTGTAATTTTACTACATGATTCATTTATATTTTTATAGTTGCACTTATCTTTAACAAAGATTATTATGTTTTGTGTGTGTGTGTGTAAAGATTTATATTTATCACGTATCTAACATTTTGTAAATTTAATTTATCTCAAAATTATCCCAAACATAATAACTTCATATTTATGTTTCTTGAAATAAAACAATTATATTTCTAATAATTTCAATATTCCTTCAAAAGATGTCTCTTAGTGTGTGATTCCTTGTGATCACTTTTGTGTTAGTGTTGAGTGGACATGTTGAATCAAGTTTAGTAATATTAAAATAATGATTGCATATTAATATAAGATCAACATATAGCAAAGTGTCATGGACACTCAACCTAAGATAGTATAAAATATAGGAATCAAACTTTTTTGTACATAATTACTATCAAGAATAATATTTTTAAAAACAAATAGCATGGTAATAAAAATCCGAACCAACAACATGGAGGATTGATTGGAAAAAGATGATAAATACTCTAACACTAAAAATATGAGTCCGATCCTGGTAGATGTTGGATATGTTTTCCATGGTGTTATCATTTATCATGTTGTTCAGATGTTGGGACGAGAGTTTTACCTATTCTAATCAAGAAGCCTCATAACTTATATACGAGCCAAATAATAATTTTGGGTTGAGTTTGGAAGAAGGGTAGGTAGATAACAAAAGTATAATATTTTATTCTATAACATTTTTTGATTTAGATAGAGGATATAAAATATTAAAAATATTTAGAAATTTTTAATGTTTATAATCTCCACAATGTCATGCATGCAATACAATAGATTTTTTTTCTACCAAATATGTTTTATCAGCTTCGATTTATGATTTTAGCCACAACAATGTAGTTTATTATTACTCTAACAATTCAACTTCTACCAAATTTATATTAACTATAATTTATACCATTAACAAATGTTGATTATGAAGAGTTTGGGTATCTTTGTAACATTGATGAATTTCATGCCATACAAGATTATTCTCCTTATGACAACATTCTTTAGGACACCATTTATCCTGCCGTGTTAATAACATCATCTTTTAACACAAGGTAATTTTTCTGTGCTCCAATATGTTTATTTTAAACAATTTAAAAAACTAATAAATATGAGCAGTAATTATTAGTTGAACGTTGTAGCTATTAGTTGAGTACCATAACTCTTAGTTGTAACCTACAAGCTTGAATCTATGTTTCCTGTTTCACAAAATTTGTGGCAGATGTATCTTGTACTAAATAGTAATAAAGAATATAAGAAAATATGAGAAGTATTATGGAAATGTATGTATCATTAATGAAACATTAATTTAGTACTAGCGAATATATGTGAGTACTCTTTTATGTGATTACTCTTTTATAGTTTAATATGATATAAACATATTTACTAATTAATTTTTTGTCCATAACATATATTATTAAATATTATTTCATATTTTAAAAAATAAATATAAATTATTATAATTTCAATAACATCAATACAATTATAATATAAAAAAGTAACATATCATTAAAATACAGCAAAATGAATTATAAAGAACATTAATAAGTTGTAAATAAAAATAAAAATTTCAAAACTATTGAGAATTATATTGTATTTTTATATTTTTTTATCTTGAGAAATTGGGATGAGATGATTCATATAGATTAAGAGTATTTATAGTTTTTTTTGTATCTATAAGTGAATTTTTAATTTATTTAATAAATGATAATGTCATTTTATTATATTGTTCATAATATTATATTATTGTGAGTTTTTTTTTTTATTTAGTTGTTTTATTTTTATGGAATACTCGATATGTAAAGTTTCATCAATCATTTGTATTCATTATGTAACGGAATGAGTTTTAGTTAAATATTCTTATTATTGAGTATTATTTTTTTTATATCATCTTTGTTTTTTCATTTTCATGTATTAATCTTCATTTTTTTCGAAATATATATATATATATATATATATATATATATGGACATTCAGATATATGAAAGAAATTTATGATGCTTTAGCAGAACTTCTCTTCATTATAGAAGTAATAGTAAATGGCAATTGAAAGTAATTTCCTACTCATGTGGAAAATTATAGAAATATAGTATTTCTTCTCTCTCTCTCTCTAAACATCATTGCTGGCCATATTTTAGATATTTATTGAAGTTGTATGACTATATATAAATATGTGTATAACTATATATAAATAATTTTATAACTATATAACACTCTATATAATTAAATATAACTATATTTGTAAGTATGTATACATATATGTAAATCTATATATTTATTATAACTTTATATTTTTATGTATAATTATTTGTTGAATATATCTATATATAACTATATGTTTAACTATATAAAAATATATATAGTGATATATACTATATGTATATAACATATATCTATAAATAATTGTATCTTATTATATGTATTAATATAAAAGCTTTATACATAACTATATTTAAATATATAATTTACAACTTAAATATAATATACATTTGTATATATTAGTATTCGAAAATGTAATTTTACTATATCTATACCTATACATAACTATAGGTATAGATATATAAAATTATATAAATAAATATATATACCTACATGTATAGATATAAGTTTAACTATACATGTAACTATATGTATAACCACATGTATGTATACATATATGTAAATCTATATACTTGTTTATAACTTTGTATATATTTATGTATAACTAAATATAACTTCTCATATGAATATATATATATATATATATAACTAAATGTTTAACGATATATAATTTTTTATAACTATATATATTATATGTATAATAACATATAACTATACATAATTTTATATTATTAATGTATAACCTATATTTAAATATATAATTAACAACATATATTTAATATACATTTTTATATATTAGTATAAAAATGTATTTTAGTATATCCATACCTATATATAACTAAATGCATAAATATATGAAATTATATGAACAAATATATATACATACATGCATAAATATAAGTTTAACTATATGTGTACCTATATCTATATCTAAATGTAAAAATATTTATAATTATATGTATAAAAACATACAAAACAATGTTTAGCTATATGTGTATAACATTATATTAATATTCTTATAACTTTTAATAACTCAATATAATAAAATATAACTTTATTTTTAATTATGTATAATATGTATACATATATGTATACATATTTGTAAATCTATATAATTGTTTATAACTTTACATACATTTATTATATTTACTTATAAATACTTGTATGCATATATCTATATATAATTATATGTTAAACTATATGTAACTATTTATAACTACATTTACTATATGTATCCTAATATATAATTATATATGGGATAATACTATTTTGTTGCACCAACTTGAAATAAAATGGCTAAAGATATAATATCAACAATATGTAAGCACATAGCATGAGAATGCCATTGATCAGGCTCATATATGGTATAATACAAATAAGGGTCGTACTTTACCTAATCACATCCTTGGGCCTCTGCTCAAATATGAACTTATGTATGAAAGATATAAATATTTGATAGGTTTATATAGAAGAATTTTTTTTTCTTTTAAATAATTTTTCATTATAACACTACACTCTCTATATATCTCTCTCTCTCTCTCGTGATCCTCGCTAATACATTAAATGTTTTTTTGCTTTCATTTCTTGTGCATTATCATACTTTGCACCCTTTATCTAGTATAACTATGATATCTATTAATCTTTATCATACTAAAATTTACGTTATCTATTAATGTAGATTCTGCAATCGCATTGCCTCGATATTCATGATATTTAAATATAAATATTTATCTGTAAGTAATTATTTTATTATTTGTATATTTTGAAGTAATAGAATGTTTTATTTATAATAATAATTGGGCATTTTTTTGTAAATAAAACAGGGCAAAATGAGCTCAGATTGTCAGTGGATGTACAGAAGGGTTATTAATGGATTTTTGAATGAAGATTTTTTTGATCGGGCTTGAAACTTTCATCAATTTTGCAAGTAGTCAATTGAGACTAATGGATGGAGAAAAAATTAAGTGTCCATGTAGTCATCAAAAGCATTAGAATATCCCTTTTCATGATGCAAACACTATAAGATATCATTTGATAAAATATGACTTTGTGCCAAATTATTTTGTTTGGATTTATCATAAGGAAAGTACAATGGCTCTGATTATTGACCAAAATGAGGGTATTGAATCATTTTTGTGGTGAAGAATCATCAAACACATACCATAGAATGATCATGGAAGCTGCTGGTGCTGACTTCAATATGGATTACATGGATGAACCACCTAATCCTGAAGCTCAGAAATTTTATGAAATGCTTAAAGCTGCATAAAGAGTTGTACCCAAGTTGTAAAACACATTCGCAATTGTCACTTGTGGCTCGACTAATGAGCATAAATTCAAAAAATCATATGTCTGAGAAATTATTTGATCAGGTGACAGAACTGATGAATGAGATTGTTCCGGATAATAATTTGATCACTAACAAATTTTACAATACTAAGAAGTTACTATGAGGAATGGGTCTACCAGTGGAAAAAATTGATTGTTGTTTAAATAGATGCATGTTATATGGGGCGGTGATAGTGATTTAATTAGCTGTAAGTTTTGTGACCATCCTCGATTTAGGAAGGCACTCGTGTCGTAGAAATGCAAAAAAAATTGAAGGTTATCTTTAAGAAGATGTATTATTTTCCATTAATTCCTCAATTACAAAGACTATATGCATCAAATGCTACAACATATGATATGAGGTGGCATTCCGAGCATGAGGGTGAAGAAGGGGTAATGCATCATCCATCAGATTCACCTACTTGGAAGCATTTTAATTATATACATCAAGATTTTGTAGTAGAAAGTCGAAATGTGAATGCTGGATGTTTTCTTACAACCTTTTATTGTAGAGTTAAATCATTTATGGGATTTTGGCATGAATACATATAATATCTCAACGAATCAAAATTTCATTATGCGGGCAGCCCTTATGTGGATGGTAAGTTACTTTCTTGCATATTCAATGTTGTCTGACTGGAGTACTACAGGATGATTTAAATGCCCGTATTGCATGACAAATTCTAATGCATTTACCCTCAAATTTAGTGGTAAACAGTGATGGTTTGATAACCATTGTAAGTTTCTACATACGAATCATCCATTTCGAAGAAATAAATTACATTTCAAAAAAATCAAACTGTGATGAAAGTTGTACTAGTTCATTCAGTAGATGAAATTATTACAAAGATTCATAGTTTGGGTTCGAAGAAGGTAACTGAAAAGGATGCTAGGAAGTAATGGACCAAATGGCAAATTATTTGGCTGGAATAAACATAGTATATTTTGGGACTTGCCCTATTGGAAGTCCAATTTAATTCGTCATATCTTAGATTTTTTGCATATTGAAAAAATTATGTTTGACAATGCTTTCAACACTATCCTTAATGTAGACAGAAAGACAAAACACACTTTAAAATCAAGACAAGAGCTGAATGATTACTGTCAGCATCCTGAATTGAAACTGAATGAGGAAACAGGAAAATTCCCTAAAGCTTGCTACACACTTGATAAGAAGGCAAGATAGATATTGTGTGATTGGGCTAGCATTTTGAAATTCCTTGATGGATGTGTCAAATATGGGTAGATGCATGGATATGACTAATCTTAAGTTATTTGGAATGAAAAGTCATGACTGTCATGTATTTATGCAGAGATTAATACCAATTTCATTCTGTGAATTACTTCCACTAAGTTTTGGAAGGTCCTTATAGACTAAGTTTGTTTTTCAAATAGCTAACTGCAACCACAATCAAAATAGATAACATGGTTAGGCTAGAGAATGATATTCCACTTATTATTTGAAAGCTTGAACGATATTCCCACTGAGTTTTTTTGACTCAATGGAGCATTTTCCGGTCCATTTGGCATATGAGGCAAGGATTGTAGGGTCAATGCAATTCAGGTGGATGTATCCTTTTCAGAGGTAAATACATATAATTTGCTGTGTTTTATTATTTCGTACTTTAAGTAATATTGTAATTTAATAAATTGAAATCTAACATTGTGGTTGTAGGTATCTTGGTAAGTTGAAATTGAATTCTAGAAACAAGGCAAAAGTTGAAGGTTCAATTTGCAATGCATATTTGGTAGAAGAAGCATCATCATTTTGTTCTTATTATTTTGATGATAATGTCAATACAAAGAATAGAAATGTGCTGCGGAATTATTGAAGGTAGTGTGATGGTAGAAAGAAGCAGCGAGTGTACGGAATTGGCTTTAAGGGAGTGGCATTTTGTTGTAGCAGTCATGCTTCTAATTCATCTGTCTCAGCAATGGTGGATGAGACGATCAAACAACAAGCATTGGAAACAAATGAATGTATTGTAGATATGGAGACCAAAATGAAAAAGAAGGAAGAGCAGATAACTAATTTGATGGAAGAAATACAAGAAATTAAAGAAATTTAAAAAGCAATACAGTAGTAGATGACCTATATGGAGTCACTGTTAGCGGCATTGGTGCATCAGAGAGCATTCTGAGATCTAGCTTTGAATCATCGTAGGAGAGGCTAGCATTCCCTACAAATTATGAGGATGATTGAGTATGAAAATTATTTCTAAACTATTATTTATTTTTGTATGTGTAACAAATAATTATGATATTTTTTTGTAGGTTTCAAGTTTTTTTTATTCTGGTTTTGTTATTTGCAAGACACATTATGTGAGAGAAAAAATTTTTGATTCAAAGCATTCAGACATTACCACGGTCCTTCCAATGCATGAGTCCCATATTTACCAATTTCAGCATTATCAAAGAGAGGGCTGGCTTATCTTATCTTTATTATTTTAAAATATTTTATTTTTGCACTCTCTTTATCTCTAAACATAATTTATGGACATCTTTTGGATTTTTGTTGAAGCGATATGACAATCAACTTTAATTTGTGTTTGTTCATGCCTATAATATTTGTTTTTATAAATCTGTGAATATGTTTTTGTCTCTGAATTTTTTGGGTAGAGTTTTAGCCTATTATAGGTATGTAAAAGCCTATATTCAGCAGTAGCAGTGGTGGCAGTGGTGGTAGTAGAAGAAGCAGTGACAGTAGAGGAAGCACAACTGTAAGTGAAAGTGGCAATGGTAGCAGCAGCGGCAGCAACAGCAGCAGCGGCAAACACGACATCAGCGGCCGCAACGGCAGATGCGGCATCAGTGGTAGAAGCGTAGTAGTGGTAGCAGTAGCATCAGCAGCTGCTGTTGTAGTGGAGGCTGTAGTGGCAGCAGTGGTGGCAGTCGAGGCAACAACGGCATCACCAGTAGCTATGGTAGTAGCAATGGCAGTAGCAGCGGCAGCACCAGCAACGACAACAGTAGTAGTGGCAATAGAGAAGCAGTAATGGTATTGGCAGTGGTCGTGGAAGTAACAACAGCTATAGGAGTGGCAGTAGTAGCGAGAGTAGTCACAACAGCAACAAATGCAGTATATACATATGTATATGTCAGTATATACTTACATATAATACTACAGTATTTTATGTACATATATACTGAGTATATATATGTACTCAGTATATATGTACACATAATACTATAGTTTATATGTACATATATTGCAGTAATATATGTACGAGTTAAATGCAAGAATATATGTACATATTTATTGCAGCAATATATATTAATCAAAACATAGTTTTATTTATTTATTTTTATTTGATTTGGTGGTTTAAATTTCGTACAGATATGGTACCACATTGTTTCCTATAGGAAGCTTGTATAAGCAAAGACATATTTCAACAAACATGAAGCACCGTGACTCGGACAGCATTTTCGCAGCTGAAAGTTGGTGATCGGAGGAGTAGTGGAGAGAAAGCAATATCAATGCATTGATAGATTATACTTTATGCACAGTCGATAGATACATTGATTAATAAGATGTAATATTATTTTATTTTTTTTTGTTTTAGTTATTTAAAATATTGTATTAGAATAAGTTATTGAATGATTTTTTTTAATTTAGAATTTTGATTTAGAGTTTCTATTTTTATTAAATTTAATTTTAATATATTAAATTATTTTTTTAAAATTTTTGTTGAAAATGTATGACATTCAACTGTAATTTTTGTTTGTTCATGTCTATAATAACTGTTTTTATATATCTGTGAATATGTTTGTGTTTTACCAAAAATTTTGGGTAGAGTTTTAGCCTATTATAGGTATGTAAAAGGCTATTATCATCAGCGGTAGCTGTGACAAGTGGCGGCTGAGGCGGCGGTAGCGGCGGTGGCAGCGATAGCGGTAGTGGTGGCGATAGTGGCGGTGGCAGCAGTAGCAGTAGTGGCGGCGGCAGTAGCAGCGGAGGCGGCAGTGGAGACAGCATCAATGGTATTGGTAGTGACATGGGCAAAGGCAGTAGTGGCAGGAGCTGCAGTGGGAGCAGCAGCAACAACACCAAAAGAGATATATACGTACGAATAAAGTCAGTATATACATACATATAATACTATAGTATTTTATGTACGTATATACTGAGTTTATTTGTACTTAGTTTATATGTAGACATAATACTATTGTTTATATGTACATATACTGCAGTAATATATATACGAGTGAAAAGCTAGTATATATTTACATATATACTATAGAATTATATATGTATCAAAACATAACTTTTTTGTTAATTTGATTGAGTTGTTTAATTTTCTTACAAATATGATACCGCATTGTTCCTCATACAAAGCTTCTATTAGTGATGAGATTTTTCACTTGACATAATGTGTCGTGACTCAGGCAACTTTGTCGTAGTATAAAAATGATGATCAAGGATCAGAGGGAGAGAAAGCAATATCAATGAATGTATATATTATACTTTATGTATTATCGGTAGATACATTGATAAATAAAATCAAATACAAATTTGTTATTTTTTTGTTTCAATAATGTAAAATATTGAATTAACATAAAGAGTTTAAATGATTTATTTTTTGTTTATTATAAATTATTTATAGTTTCAATTTTTATTCAATTTGATATACAAATATTAAATTATTTAATTAAAAAATTTTTAAATTCTGAAATTATTTTTGAAATTACAATGACTATGGAAAATTCCCCTAATAAATTAGTAGGGGAAAAATCCCATGCTAAATTAGCAAGGGAATTTTTTCTAGCTCATTTAGCTAGGGAAATATTAAATGTAGTGACGGATATTCCATCTCTAAATTTATTTGCTAGGGACTATATCCGTCACTAAAATTTATAGACCCGCACTTTAGCTCGGGATTCATCCCTCGTTATTTTTGTTTACTGACGGAATATCTCATTTATCTTTCTAATTTAACTAGGAAATTTTTCTTTTTTAGCAAGGAAATTTTTTGTCTCTAACTTTTTAGCTAGGGACACTTCTGTCGCTAAAATATAGTAAGAAGCACTTTAGATAGGAAACCGATCCATCGGTAATCTATCGCTATATCCCGTTTAGCGACGGAAAATACTCATTTAGCTAGGGAATTGTCCCTGGCTATATGAGATTTTTCTCATAGTGCAAGCGGAGGAAACCTTTCAAAGCAAAAATAATATGGCACACTTTGAGGAGTTTCAATTGACTTGAATGGTGTCAAGGACTTGGTCAATGAACAATCAGATTATCAAATTCACCACCAGAATATTTCTTGGGATCGAGTCGTAGCATTCAACATTTTTCCTCATGAAGAAAAAGAAGCATCAGAAGCAGTTCCAAAATCAAAGTCAGGAAGATCATCGTAATCATTTGCAGCCATTTCTTTTCTACCAGCATAACCTAATGAAAGTAAGGCAGCCAGATGAACATGAGGAGCTGCTCCAATGGGTTGCCTGCTATTTGTTGAAGTAGTGTCGACTTGTCATAGTCTTGCAAATGCATGGAGTGAGGATCAATCATAAATTGAAGAAATTTGGGATTGTCCTGTCATTGAGAGAGAGTTGGTGAGCCAAAGATAGTCTATCGTAGAAAAAGGATGATTATCAGAATGAGGTTGACTCATGGATATTCATGGAATTGATGTCAGTGATTCCACTAGCACCATGAAGGATTAATCAACTATTTTGCCTATTCTTTGAGGAGAATCAAAAAAGTTGCGCGGTTTGTCACATAAAGAGGCAATCTAACTCTCATATGCTTTAACAATTTGGGGTGATTATCATTGACATTCATGCCCTTAAAAAATATATACTTAGCAAGTATGGTGATTATGGTATGTCTTCGAGGGTAGACATAAAGATCAATACTCTGTGAAAGTTGTTCAAAGCCAACATTGTCATCTTTCTTGTACCCTCTTGGAGCCTCTTTCATGCTTGCTGGTTCAAAGTTCGACTCTATTCTAAATCTCTCATTAATATCCTAATATGTCAGTAATGACAGAGACATTCTAATTCAACGATCAAAGAATGCATATCATGTTTTCGTGTAAGCAAATAATGAGCAATAAAATGTAACTCACCATGACCATGGTATGCAAACTCATGATCAATGATAGGTTCGAAGAAGTAAAATAACTAGACATTAAAAAATGATTTAGTTTCATTTTGATGAGTAAGGGTAGAAAGTGTTCACCACAAATCAAACGCTCCTACATATAAGATAAGCGATGAAGAGTAAGCATTAAACATAAATATATAAATAACTTTAAAAGCTAGCACACTTTCTGGTGATTTGAAATCCATTAAACATTAAAAAGAATAATCATTAAAAAAATTTCACACTTTTATAAATATACAAGTGTTTAGATATAATGTTGTGTTTAAAATATTTTTATAAATGTTACATATATATAATTATATATTTGTAACACTTTTATAAATATTATATAGTATATATATCGCATTTATATAAACATTATAAATATTTTATATTTATATAAAAATTTATATGTTATATAAATGTTTACAAAAATGTATAAATATTTTATATGTTATATAAATGTTATATAAAAAATATATAAATGGATAGTTTTATGTAGATGGTGTAAAATATTTATAAACGTTTATACATATGTATAAAAATTTATATATAACAATATATGTTTATATAAACATATCAACTTTATATATAATGTAATATGTTATATATATTAAAGTATAGACATTTATATATAATGTCATATGATTGAAAGATAGGTAGATAGATAAATAGTAATATAGATAGATAAATAGATAGAAGATAGATAGATAGATAGATAGATAGTTAGACAGATAGTTAGACAAATAGTTAGACAGATAGTTAGACAGAAAAATAAATAAGTAGATAGATAGATATATATATATATATATACACACACACACACACACAAAAGATATATAAACTAATAGATAGATAGACAAATCAAATAAGTGAAATAGAAAGATAGATAGGTAGAGAGATAGACAGACAAACAAATAGGCAGATAGGCTACCAGCCAGATAGGTAGACAATCATGTAGGTAGATAGATAGACAGACAAACAAAGGGATTGACAAATAGACAGACAGATAGATAGACTGATAGACAAACAAACAAATAGAAAGACATATATAGACAAGAAAGACAAATACATATAAATTGACAATTTAATAGACAAATTGATAAATAGATTTATTGACAAAAAGATAGATATATAGATAGATTGATAGAAAGATTGATTGATAAACATAATGATAGACAGATTGATAGACATTATGATAGAAAGATTTATAGATAGATAGATAGATAGATTGAGATAAAGGTTGATAGACAGATTAATAAATAGATGGATAGATAGATAGATAGATAAATAGAGATAGATAGATAAATAGATAGGTAGACAAATAGATAGACAAATAGATACACATATTATTAGAAATATAGACAAATAGATAGATAGATAGTTAGATAAATAGATAGAAAGATATATAGATACATTAATAGATAAATTGAATGATATGTAGATAAATAGATAGATAGACAGACAGATAGATATATAAATAGACATATAGAGAGAGAGAAAGATAGACAAGTAGATACATAGATATATAGGTAGATAGATAGACAGATAGATAGATAAATAAATAAATAGAGTTTCATACAAATAGATAGAAAGATATATAAATAGATATAAATAAAGATATACAAATAAAGAGATATATAGATAGATAGATAGCTAGCTAGCTAGCTAGATAAATAGATAGATAAAGAGATAGACAGATTGATTGATTGATAAATAGAATTATAGATAGATTGATAAATGAATTGATAGTTAATTTTATAGATTGATTGATAGACAGATTGATGGATAAATTGATAAATAAATTGATAGAAATTAGATAGACAAATTGATAGACTATCAGAAAGACAGATTGATAGATGGATATATAGATATATATATATATATATATATATATAGTTAGGTACATAGATAGATATAGAGATAGATAGATATATAGATTGATGGATAGTCAGATTATTAAATAGAAAGATAGAAATATTATTAGATCGATAGATTTAAAATTAGATAGACATATATATATATAGATAGATAGATAGATAAAAAAAATAGATAGATAGATAAAAATAAAGATATATAGATAGAAAGTTAGACAGAAAGATATTAAAATAGTAATAAAGATAGATTGATAAAAAGATATATAGAAGGAAAGATAGATAGATAATTGACATATAGATAGACATATAGAAGGATGATAGATAGACAGACAGACAGACAGATAGACAGATAAATATATAGACTAATAAAAAGAAAGATAGACAAAAAGACATATAGATAGATAGAATGAGACATATAGATACACAGATAAATAAAAAGATAGATAGACATATAAATAGGCATATAGATAGACAGATAGATAGATACATAGATACACACATAGATAGACAAAGAGATTGATAGATAGATAGAAAGCTAGATTGACAAATAAATATATTTGAAAATAGATAAAAAAGATAGATAGACACATAGATTGATTGATTGATAGACATATAGATAGATCGACAAATAGTTTGATTGACAGATAGATAGAAAAATAGATTGATAGATAAATAGAAAGATAGATATACATATAGAATGAAAGATAGATAGATAATAAATAGATAGATAGACAAGTAGATAGACAGACAGTCAGATACATAGATAGATATATATATATATATAGTTAGAAACATAGAAAGATAAATAGATCGATAGACAAATAGACACAAATATTAAGATGGATAGATAATAATTAGATAGATAGACAGATTGGCAGGTAGTAAAGTAGTTATACAATCAGGTAGGCATGCATATAGACATAAATACATACAAACAAATAGGTAGTTAGACAGACAAACAAAGAGACAGAAAAATAGAAAAAAAGTTAGACATACAAACAGAAAGATAGATAAATAGTTTGACATATAGTTTGTTAGACACATAGATAGATTGATACGGTTATAGATAAATAGATTGATAGACAAATATATAAACATATAGATAGTTAGATAGATAGACATATACATACATACATACATATATATATATATATATAGACAGATTGATAATTAGAATGATAGAAATATTGATAAACATATTGATAGACGGATTGATAAAAATATTGATAATAGAATGATAGATAGATATATAAAAAGATTGAAAGATATAGATAAATCGATTTAAAGATAGACAAACATATAGATAGATAGATAGACAGATAAATAGATAGATAGATACATAGATATAGATAGATTATTATACAGACAGATAGATAAATAGATCGATAGATAGTTAGATAGACAAATGATAAATAGATATATAAATAGATATATAGATAGATAAAAAATAGACATATAGATAGACCAATAGAAAGAAAGATAGATAGATAGTTAGATAGAAAGAAAGAAAGAAAGATAGATAGATAACAAATAGATAGATAAACAAGTAGATAGGTTGATAGATAGATTGATATAAAGATATTTAGATAGACAGATAGATAGACAAATAGTTAGACAAACAGAAAGACAAATAGACAGATTGACAAACAGACACACAAATAGTGGCCAAATAGATATATAGTCAGATAGATAGACTGACATATGGGCATACAATTAGGTCGGCAGACAAATAGGCATGGAGGCAAGATAGATAGATAGGAAGACAAAATATAGGTAGATAGATAGACAAACAAACAAACAAAGAGATAGACAAACATACAGATAGATAGATAGACAAATAGATAAATAGATAGATAGTTTGATACACATATTTATAGATACATAGATAGATAAATTGTTAGAAAGAAAGAAAGATAGATAGATAAATAAAAAGATAGAAAGATTGATAGATAGATAAACATATTGATAGATATGTTAATATATATCAAATAGATAGATAGATTTATAAATAAAATGATAGAAAGATTAATGACATATTGATAGAAAGTTTGACAGACACATTAATAGACAGATTGATAGATATATTGATAGACTATTAGTTAGACTTATTGATAGACAGAATAATAGACAGATTGATAGACAGACTGAAAGAAAGATAGATAGACACATTGATAGATAGATTGATAGAGAGATTGATAGACATATTGATAGAGAGAGAAATAGATAGACAAGTTGATAGAATGATAGATAGAAAGATAGATTAACAAATAGATAAAGAGATAGATCGATAGATTTTTATACAAATAGATAGACAAATAGATAGATAGATAGACACACAAATAAATTGAAATAAAGAAAGAAATAAAGATAGATAGATACATAAAAATATTGATAGTTCGATTGATCGATATATATATATAGATACATACATAGACTAAAAGAAAGATAGATAAAAAGATTTATAGACAAATTCATAGACAGATTGAATTATAGATTTATAGAAGATTGATAGATAGAATTATAGACTAATAGATAGACATATTGGTAGACATATAAATAAACTGATAGATGATTGATTGATAGATTGATTAAAAAAATTATAGATAGACATATTTATAGACTAATAGATATACATAAAATAGATAGAAATAAATAATTTAATTACAAATTATTTGACAAATAAATAGATAGATAGTTAAATAGATAGAAAAATAGATAGATCGATAGATAGAAAGAAATATAGATAGATAGATATAAAGATAGATAGATAAATAGCTAGATAGATAGATAGATATAGAGATAAATTAATAGAGAGATAAATTGATAGAGAGATAAATAGATAGATAGAAAGATAGATAGATAGATACACAGATAGATATAAAGAAAGACCGAAAGATAGACAAATAATAGATAGATAGACAGATAGTTAGAAAGATAGATAAAGAGATAGATTAATAGAGAGATAAATAGATAGATAGATAAATAGATATATAACGAAAGATAGATAGATAGACATATAGATAGAAAGACATGTAGGCAGGCAGATAGACAGACAGACAGATAGATAAATAGATAAATAGATATATCGATAGATAGCCCGATAAATACATAGATAGCTAGATAGATTGATAGTAATATATATACACAAATAAAATGATAGATTGTTATATAGATAGATTGACAGATAAATAGAATGATTGATATATAGATAGATAGATATATAGATAGACAGATAAATAGATAGAGAGAAACTTAGGGAGATAGACATAAAGATTGATTGATTGTTAGATTTACAGATATATAGAGAGATAGATAGATAGATAAACAACTATATAGACAAATAGATAGATAGTTATAAAGATAGATATTAAGACAGATAAATAGATAGTTATAAAGATAGATATTAAGATAGATAGACAGATATATATATAGATAGATAAATTGATAATCATATAGAAAGACTAATAGATAGATAGATAAACAGTGAGATAGAGAGATATGTAGATAGACATACAAATAGAAAGACATATAGACAGACAAGCAACCTGGTTGGAATGTAGATAGTCATGCAGGTAGAAAGATTGATAAATAGAGAGATAGATAAATAAAGAGATAGATAAATAAAAAGACTAACAAACAAAAATACAGATTGACAAACTGATATAAAGACAAATAAATAGATAAATAGATAGTTTGACAGACTAATTGAGAGAGAGATTGATACACATAAATATAGATAGATTGATATACAAATAGATAGATTGATAGATAGACAGATAAATAGCCAAATAAATATATAGATATATAGATAAATAGATAGATAGACAGGTAGATAGACAGATAGAGAGATAGATAGACAGATAGATAGACATATAAATAGATAGATAGATATATTGCTAGACATAATGATTAAAAGATAGATTGATTGATAGACATATTGATAAAATGATTGATAGACATATTGATAAAATGATTGATAGATAAATTGTTAGATATATTGATAGACAAATTGATAGACATATAAATAGATAGATAGATAGATAGATAAATAGAAACATGGAGAAATAGATACACAAATAGATAGATAGATAGATTGATTATTAGACAAATAGATTATAGATAGATAGTTAGTTGGATACATAAATAGTTAGATAGGTAGATAGGTAAATAGATAGATAGATAGATAGATATATATATATTAATATGTAGATAGAAAATTGAAAGATAGATATAAAAAAAGATAGATAGATAGGTAATTAGATAGATAGATATATAGACAAAAAGATATATAGATAAATAGACAAAAAAATAAAAATATAGATAGACATATAGATACACAGATAGATTAATTGATAGATAGATAGACACAAATATAGATAAATAGATATTTAGATCGATATACAAAAAGATAGACAAGTAAAGATACTTATAGGTAGATTGAGAGATAGATAGACAGAAAGACAAAAAGATACAAAGATAGATATATAAATAGATAAACTAGTATATAGACAGATAGATAGACAAATAGATAGATTGATAGACCAAAATAAAGATAGACATATAAAAAAAACAATAGATATATAGACAAGCAAATAGACAGACAGATATACACACAAATTGATAGCTAGATAGGTAGGTAGCCAGGTTGGAAGACAGTCAGGTAGGTAGGCATATAGACCGACAAAAATTTAGATATATAGATAGATAAATAGATAGAAATTCAAATAAACATACAAAAAGATAGATAGACAGACAATAGAAAGACAAATAAACATCTAGATAGATTGTTTACAAACAAATCGATAGACAGATTGATATAGAGAAATATATATTGATTGATAGATAGAAAATAGATAGATATACAGCTTGATAGATAGATTGATTGACAGATTGATAGACATATTTATTAATAGATTGAAAGACAGATTGATAGACATCTTATTAGATAATTTGATATACAAATTTATAAACAGATAGATAGATAGATTGATTGATTGATTGTTTGATAAGCAAAGAGATAGACAAATATATAGACATATAGATAGACTAATAGTTAGATAGATTATTAGACAAATAGACAGACAGACATACAGACAAATAGATAGATAGATAGATATACAAATAGAATGATAGAGTGATAGGTAGATAGATAGATAGATAGATAGAAATATAGTTAGATAAACAGATTGATAGATAAATAGATAGATAGACATATAGTAATATAAATAGTTAAAAATATAGTTAGAAAAACAAATAGAAAAGTAGATAAACAAATAAATATATAGATTGATATACATTTAGATAGATAGATAGATAGATACAAAATAGATAAATAGATTGAAATAAAGATAGATAAGAAGATAGATAGATGGATAGATAGATAGTCAGGAATAAAGAAAGTTAGATAGTAAGATAGATAGATCGATAGACACATAGATAGACATATAGATAGAAAGATAGATAGATAGAAAGATAGAAAGATAGATTGATAGATATACAAAAAGATAGAATGATAAATAGACATATATAGATAGATAGATAGGTATATAGACTTTTAGATATACAGAAAGATAGAATGATAGATAGAGATAGAGATATTGATAAATAGATAGTTGACACATAGATTAACACATAGATAGATAGAGAGATTGACATGTATATAAATAAGTAGATTGATAGATAAATAGATAGAAAAATAGATAGAAAGACAGATAGCCACATAGATTGATAGATTGATAGATTGATAGATTGATAGATAGATATTCAGATAGATATATAGATAGTTGATTGATTGAAAGATAAATAGATAGATAGATATATAATAGATAAATAGATAAATAAGTAAATAGGCAGATAAAAAATTTTTAGATAGATATATAGATAGACAGATGGATAGATTAACAGATAGATAGAAAGATAGTTAGAGGGAGAAATAGACAAAAATACAGATAAACAAATTGACACACAAATAGATAGAGAGATATATAGTTAGTTAGATTGACAGAGACATAGATAGTGGTCAGTTAGGAAGGTAGTAAATCAAGTATGTAGGTAGATAAAAGATTCATAGACAAACAAATAGGCAGATAGAAAAATAGACAAATAAAGAGATTGACAAATAGATAGATAGATAGATAGACAAATAGTCATAAAGATAGATAGATAGTTAATACATAGATTAATAGACACATATAGATAGATTGATAGAAAGATAAATAGACACACACACACACACATATATATATATATATACTTAGATAAATAGATAGACAGATTAATAGATAGAATGATAAAATATTGATAAAATAGTTATAGACAAATTGATAGAAAGATTACTAGATAGAATGATAGATAAATAGATAGACAGATAGATAAATATTAGATAGATAGATAGATGTATAGATAGATAGATAGATAAACAGATAGATTGACATATTATTATATTGAAACATAGATAGATATATTAGATAGATAGGTAGATAGACAGATAGATTGATAGAAAGATAGATAGATATATAGACAAATAGATAGACATATAGATAGATATAGAGATAGATTCATAGATACATATATAGAAAGATAGACAGATAGACAAATAGATAGATATATAGATAGGTAGATAGATAGATATACATACATATAGATAGATAGATATATAGACATATCGATAAAAAGATAGAAAGATAGATAGATAAATAGATAGACAGATAAAAGATAGATAAATTGACAAAAGATATGCATATTTATAGATTGATAAATAGATATATAGATAGACAAACAGATAGATATACAAATAGACACAAAATAGATATATATATATATATATATATAGTTATATAGGCAGACAAACAAATAAGCAGGCATATAGAAAGATAGACAGACATAAAATTAGCAGATAGATAGACATACAAACAAAAAAAAACAAATAGACATATAGATATACTGATAGAGAGAAAGAAAGATTGTTTTATACATAGATTTATAGACATATATATAGACAGATTGATAGAAAGTTAGATAGACGGATAGATAGATAGACAGACAGATAGATATATAAATAGATAGACATATAGATAGATATATTGATAGATATACAAATAGATAAAATATTGATAGATAGAATGATAAAAAGATTGATTGACATATTGATAGATAGATTAATAGATAGATTCATAAATAGGTAGATAAATAAATAGACAGATAAATATATAGAAAGATATATAGATAGATAGATAGACAAAAATAAAAAGAGATAGATAGACAGATAGATAGATAAATATAAGATAGATAGATTGATAAATAGACTGACAGATAGACAAACATATAGATAGATAGACAGAAAGATTGACAAATAGATAGATAGAAATATAGACAGACAAATAGACAGATAGATATATAGATAGATACACAAATAGATAGATAGATAGATAGACAAAAGGACATACAAACAATCAAATAGAGAAAAAACTGATAGTTATACAGACAGACAAATTGATAAATAGATTGATATACATAAAGAGAGATAGATAAATAAATAGACAAATTAATAAATAGACTTATAGATAGATAGTTAGACAAATAAATAAATAGAGAGATAAATGGATTAATAGAAAGATAGATGGATTAAAAGAAAGATTGATAGATAGATTGATATATAGATAGAAAGGAGATTGATAGATTGATTAATAGTCAGACAGATAGATTGATAGATATAAAGATAGATAGACATATTGATTGATTGATTGATAGATTATTATATTGATTTATCTATCAATAAATAGACCGATACATAGACACATAGATAGATAGATAGATAAATAGATAGATAAACAAATAGATAAATATAAATATAGATATATAGATAAACCAAAAGATAGATAGATAGGCAGACATATATATATATATATATATATATATTATATAGATAAATACTTAGATATACATATAGCAAAATAGATAGATATATATATATATATATATAATATATATATATATATATATATATATACATATACATATACATTCAGATAGATAGACAGATTGAATGCCAAATATATAGTTCAAAAATAGATAGATAGATAGATAAATAGATAGACAGATAGATAAATAAATTTATAGTCATATAGATAGACAGCGAGATAAACAAAGAGATAGACAGATAGATATATAGATAGACTGATTGATAGACATATAAATAGATAGATGTATAGATGGATAAAAGAGAGGTAGATAGACAGATGGATAGATAGATAGACAGTTAGATAGATACATAGACAGTTAGATAGATACATAGACAGTTAGATAGATACACAGACAAAAAACTGATAGATAGACAGATTGACAGACAAATAGATTAATAGATAGATAAACAAATAGATAGGCGAACAAATAAATAGACCGAAAGATAGGTTGATTGATAGACAGATAGATATAGAGATACATAGATAGATAGATAGATAGATGGATGGATATATAGAATGATAGATCATTGATAGACAACTTGATAGAAGGCATAGTGATAGATAGATAGATAAATAGTTATATTGATATATTGATATAAAGATAGATAGATAGATATAGAGAGTGATAGATAGATAGATAGACACATAAATAGAGACAAATCACTACAAGAAAAGCCCAAATAGCTAGTGAAAATTCTCTAGCTATATGGGCTTTTTTCGTCACTAAAACAGAATATGACGAAATGACAGAATAATGACAAAAATTATCCCAAGATAAAAAGTTTTACACAAAATATTAACGAGAAAATATAATTTCCTAGCTAATTTTCTAACGACATAATTTCTTTAGCTAATCTTTTTTTCCTTGCTAATTTTATCAATTAAGAATAGTAATTATTATTTTCGATTGAATATATACAAATAATTCTATATCTAAATTAATGATGAAAAATTATATAGCTATTTTCATTTGAATGCTATTTTTACAATTTTATTTACAAAAAATTTGATTATATTTTTAAATTTTTATATTAAATTAAATAAAAACATATACTATAAACAATTTTTTATGATTAACAAAAAGAAAAAGGAGTTCAAAAATTTTTTTGATACAACTGTTACATAGTTAAAACAATATCATCATCCAGATATTTTTTAAAACTAAATCATCATCCTCATAATTAATGATGCATTTATGCTAGGCTCTCCTATGTGGTTTCTCTACCGGAACTTTATTTGCTATCTGTCTCGTTAAGGTCACTAACTGCGACTACATATAGGACATCTGCTGTTGTATTACATTTGGTACTGCTCAGAAAAATTATGTTGAACTTCCACAACAATATAATTATCAACAATGAAATCATGAAAAAAAGCCAAATATTATAAACTAATGACAGTCGCACTCTAAACACAAAACAAAAGCAAACATATCTGAATGAAAATATTACTTAATTTCTAGATGTGTTGTTGACCAAATAGTAGCTAAAGCATCTACAACAAGTTTATCTCCCAATTTCAAGCACTTTACCAATTCCTTTTCATTCTTTTCAGGGGCTGCATATACAAAATAGTACTTATCACGAGCATGTTCAGTTCTTGATCAATGCTTCCTCTACAAATGCAGATAGAGGCTTAGATTTTTTACCGAGAAGATGATGAAGTAAATTTATGAAAAAATAATCAAGAGAGAAAACTTATCAAACAAAATAACAAACCAAAAAAATAATTAAATAATATAGTGTAGCCATAAGAAGTAATTAGAAATAAATACAAAAATGAAACTACATTCATTGAGAAATTGAATCATGAGTTTTCTCAGAGATGGGTTCCCAGGTCCGATCCAACACCATGTTATTTTCCTTCAATATTAAGGATCAAGACACTCACTGGAGCCTCTAAACGTCTAACTCCAACCTCATTAGCTAAGTCATTTTATTATTCCGAGACACCACACTTGTGTGTCTCATTTTCCCTAATGAAGATGAATATTTTTTCACCTTATCCAACAACTCAAACCAAGAAAAATGAGATGATGCCATCAATTGAATAAATAAAAAAATGATACACAAACTGATTATCAACTTGTTTTTTTTAAACAAGCTTACTAACACTTGAAATAATAGACACCTAATGTGAGGTGATAACAGAGAGAAGCAGTAAATTCAAATGAGAATCAGCTGAACAAACAACTGGACTAAAATGGAAGAAAAAGAAGGGAGCTTAGCCTGTCCATCATGCACCCTTGTTGTGTGTTGAGCAACATCACCAATATCAAAATGACCACCTTAATAAACAAACAAATTCAAGCAACATGCACCACAACTGGAAGGTGGGCTACATCAATTTGTGTTGGCTCATAGTAAAGGAAGTAATCTGGCATTCTTCTAGTCTCATTGGCTCTCTCTTCTTGGTGCAGGCTCAAACTACATCAATTTTAAGGGTAACCTTCTAGGTTCTATAATTTCAAACACACACATATATCCATACATCTAATATCATGTTAACAATTAAAAAAATAATAAACACTCGATAATCAAAAGGTCATACAACTAAAATTCTTATATAATGGACAAAAATAATTAGTACAGCTCAAATTGAGTAATCTCATCAAAAGTATCCAAAATAAAAAATGAACAAAAATAATATATTCTCTCAACACATGTTCATATATAAATCTTATCTCCTTAAATGTCATTATATTTTACATTTTTCAAAGACTAAATCGACTATCTTATAAATAACAAATTATGATGGATTTACTATCAAAACTAAGAGGAGCTCAAATAGAGTGTAAGTGAGAAACAAGTGCAAAATATTCATCAACCTCAAAATAGATCTCAATCTTTCATAGATTTTCACTTATCTAAGTATATAACAACATTATATAAATTTATTATAAAAAAATTATTAAACTAATTATACAGATAATATATGTAATATAAAATTAGATAATTACAAGATATTTGAACTTTTTTATGATACTCACATATCTAATAGATTCAAAATTATATCTTTGGTGAAATAGAGTTAATTTTTTATGAGCATATGTTATCTTTATTCCAAAAAAATATACAAATATAAAAAGTCTTACATTTCAACTTTCATAGAAATGAAATATTAATTAGATTCAAATGTAATAACTTTAAGAGAAAACAATTGCATAGAATGTATCAATCTATGCTCATGGAAAATAGATCAATAATATAAAGCTTTACATAGGTAACAAACAAAACTTATCTTGTAAATAAAAATAATCAAGTAATTATTTTATATGAACCTCATCAAAATTATCATAAAATATTTATTCACACAAAAATTATAATAAGAACCTATAAGAGGTGATTAAAGAAAGAGAAATCAAAATAAGATCATTTTAACTACTAGATATAAAAAATTAAAATAACAAAACTCATGTATCAATGTATAACACTTCACCAGCAAGAAAGCCTTTAGTTGAACTTCATTCTCATCAAAAATACACTTGTTATTGAATAATAATAAAAACTAATCACGTATTAAAACAAAAATAATTATCCAATACTTTTGAGTGAATGATAAGTATATCATTATTATGAATTGTCATTCTAAATGAGAAAGTGTCTCAAACAAGAGTTTAATATGGCTTCAAATGAATAAGAAAAAATATTAATACATAAAATAAATAAATATGAATAAAAAAGTATTCCATCAAGTGGAAGATTAATACTAAAATGTATTTGTTTATTTTGGAAAATATTCAAAAGATAAGATCAAAAGAGTCAATTGAATTGACTATTTTTTAGTCATAATCAATAAAATAGTGAAAAAGCTGAGTATGTCAAGAGACTTTCACTAAGGAGCTTAGCACATGTGAAATTAAATTTCCACGATGAGTGGAAATCTCTTGATTTGGATAACTCTATTTCTTCAAATTTAGTGAGAAGTTTAAAATGGCATCTGAAGGATAAAAGGAATCACATAATAAAAAATTCTTCAATCTCCAAAAGCTCAATTTAATTTCTTGCAAGGCGACTAAAGTGGGTAACTATTATATAAATCATGTATTATTGGAGTACTTGATCTTTAAAGATTGTTTCATTCGACAGGTTAGGGGTGAATTTTCGTGAAGAAAGGGCAGATGAGAAGAAAAGAAAAGATAAATTAATTTTCATTAATTTATGAAAACATATATATATATATATATATATATATATATATATATAATAAAAATATATATTGATTGAGAGAGTTCACATGTCAGGTGCTCTCCTACAATGTAACAAAAAAACAATAAATAAATAATATAAATATAGACACTAAATTAAATCTCAACTATCTCCTTCGGAATATTGCATACATGCATTGAATATCAAAATTAAAGATATGAAAAAACTTACAATCCTCCAAGTGTATTCATGATGATGTCTACATAATTTCACTAATAAATATATTCACTAATAACATGTGAATTGTCTAAATATCATATTAAAATATTATCAACTATGAATTGATAAACATAACATCTCCAAAAAGTAACTAATATGCTAAAACACACAAGTAACTAATAACATAACTTTGCACTAAAGCTAGAATCAACAATATGCCCATATACTATATATTAGAATTGTGTTCATATTAGTGTATGTTGGAAAATCTATTATGTAACTAAAAATACTATGAGTGCAAATAATATTTGATCTGGTTTGTTGTGATTTAAAATTGTTTTTTTCTTTTATTTTATTTTTTTCTTGCATATGTATAAGAGCATTCAACCTATGGGATAACATAATTCGATTAGTCCCTTATATAAGGGTTTAGCTTGTACACATTTTGTATGCGAATTTTCAAATACTCTTCTTTTATTTTGCATTGTTTCTCAACATAGTATCAAAGTCAAAATCTTATAGAATACAAATTCTTGAGTGAGTGGCTTGCATTTTGAATGTAGAAACATTTAATATTTTATTACAATATAACAAAAAATCATTTTAGAAATTATATGATAAAAAGTTGGACATTTATCTCAAATAATCTTCTTTTATTTTGCATTGTTTCTCAACATGGTATCAATACAAAAATCTTATAGAATACAAATTTTTGAGTGTGTGGCTTGAATTTTGAATGTGCAAACACTTTTAATATTTTATTACAATATAACAAAAATTTATTTTTGAAATTATATGATTAAAAAGTTGTATATATTTCTCACTAAAATATACAAATTTAGAATCTTGTTCAAATTTTAGTAAAGATCTCAACTAATTATCAGCCTAAAATTTTTTATCATCAATTATTAGTTATATATACAAAAAATATCAAAGATGAAGTGCATCCAATTATAATTATACCAAACATAAATTATAAGGGTCTAATGCACCATTTTTTTGTAAATTATTTAACATATCTTCTTAGATGACTCATCTAGTACTCCAGTACTAGTTTTAAAGTTATATATTTTTTAAAATATTTATATTTGACTAGATTTTATTTCTCATTTAGTATTTTTTTTATTTATCATATTAGAATTTTCATACATTTAAGTGAGACTATTAATACTAAATATTTTGCTTACTTGAGGAAAGACACTAGAAGAAATCTCTACATCATCTAAAATATTTAGTTCATTATATAAAGATCATACTTAGTGCACAAGCCATCTATTTTAGCATAAGGTCTGGGAGAAGTTCATATATCAATGTCTTACCATCAAAATTTAAAGAATACATATGATAAGTCTCGAATCCAATACCTTGGACAAAGATGCTTATATTGAATAAAGACATGACTCCAAGAAATACATATAATATAAAAATTTCACAGATGATTAGTCATCATAGTAATATTCTCATACAAATATTTTAAATTCAAAATTCTTATAAAATTCAGTGCATTAATATTCATACTATTACATACAAAATTTAATTCATTATATGGATCAAATGTATTATCTATAATATTTAATTAACTAAAATTTATGTTAAGTTTTACTAGGAAAGAACTACAAGACTCAAAAATTAGTAAGAAAAGAATGAATAGAGTAATTAAATTAAATAATAAAATATATAAATCTATGATGCATAGCATTTATTAGATAAAATATTATTAATTATTATATGTCTTTATAAATTTAAGCAATTGAGTTTATGGATTATAAAAAATATAAGTATAATACACAAAATTCTCACATAACACATAATTTATGAGATGTTAATAACTTAATTATCTTACCCATAAAAATCAAAGAGATTTCATCTATAGGTGTCAAATGGGCGAGGCAGCCCAGTCCCGACCCAAAGCTCAGCACGACACGCTGTGTGCTGTGCTCGAGCCCGTGCCAGGTAGACCCTGGGTATGAGTCATGTCTTGTCGTGCCGAGGGTTTTTGGCCCACGTGACATGCCAGGCACTTGGGCACGGCACAGATGATCATGCATTGAGCGATGCCTAACATGGGGACGACATGGAGATGCTCGACGGGGGACGGTGGCACGACAGCACAGTGCAAGAAACCCTAATTTTGTAAAAATTCGACCGACCTGACCTGAACCAACCAACCCAAACCGGGGCAATTTTTGGGCCGCGGGCCCATGCCGGGCTTGCCCTCCAATAAACTGTGACGTGCTTGGCACGGCACCCCAACCCGATTGGGCCCAAAAATTTAATCTAATTAGTATCGAACAAGAGACCCATAACTTTTAAACAAAGATATATATTTTTCATACAAAAATATTTTGTTACCTACAAAAACACAAACCACTATTGTATGGTATAATGTTGTTTTCTAATTTATATTAAACATGCTTAGTGATGAATTAGCCATTTTAACAAAATAATTGGGTCAGTTTATTAGGTCCTGAGTCATGAGTGCCCAAAAAAAACTCATGCCTAGGACTTAAGTAGATATGCACATGCCACATTGTCATGGGTAACGAGTCACAATTGTTTGACCATGACCCTAGCACAAACTATGCTTGGGCAAGAGTAATGGGTCACCAGTAGTACATTGGGCTAGCCCACACGCAACCACAAATGGCATATGGGGCCATTAAATGAGGCTCTATAAAACCCACGGTCTCATGCCATACAAACCATGCCATGTTGAACTAGTTAGACACTCATACCCACGATAAAATGCTCATAGACTGCCCTAAGGACTGTGTCACTTATCAAAATTCTAGACTGTGATACAAGACCCGACATCCACAGTCAATCACAAATGGTGAAAACATATAGAATCTATGATTAATCAAAGGTACTATATTACACAATATATTTTTATTATATATTTAATACAGAATACAAGAATACATAAAAATTATATGGAGCATTCCTTTTTACTATGATCATCCTCTTCCTCATAACTTAAGCACAAAACATGAATCCAAACAAAAAGTAATCTCAAAAATTATCATATAATAATTTATACCTAACCTGAAAATAATAACAGTGATGGAAAATCAACATATGCTTACCTTGCAATCCGAATCAGTCACCAAAACTATCCAGTGGTAAAGTAGCTTTCCTTTGGCTCTCAGAGCAACATGACCTATTTATCAGAAAAACCTTAGAGATTATTAAAAGCAAATTAAATATCAAAATTATAGTAAATAAAATAAATTCAGATAGTAACTTTAGATAATGATATATTAAAAATATAATTTGATCAGATACATAATGAAAAGAGTACAATTTTCCACAAAATGCTACAAATGAAGGACCTGAGCAAACTGATAACAAGCTATAATGTCCCAATAGACAGAACTTCTTTTTTAAAGATTGGAGATGAATGAACCAAATTTCCAATCACACCTACCTACAACAACAAAAAAATTGGTCCAAATAAGAAAACAAAGGGCAAGATCAAAATTTAAGACTAGTGATAACTAAAAAATTAATTGAGATGTCAATTTTTAAGTAAAGTAATGTGCTTCATAATGTATAGTAGCATCTTCTGAGCACAACATTAAGATGATTATGGGAAGTGCATTACACTCGACAATCTGAAAAGTCAAAAAAATGCATTATTTTCTCATGGCAAAGTAAATGATAAAAAATCAGAAATCACAATAAGAAACATTGCCTGATTTTTATTCTCATCATTCTTGAAAGCTAAGGTTCTTAGTGCCCCTTTAGATTCTCTTTACACTTTAACATCAAAGAAATCCAACAATTCAACTAGAGGTGGTATCCTAACATTCATCCTGAAAAATAACTCATTAATAGAAAGCATTGTGCACATTGCCAAAAGCAATTGCATTAAAAATAGAAACCTAATATGAGTTTTGATGTTGCTATTCTCATGGGCAAGGTTGGTGATTGCATAGCTGCCCATCTTAGGATCTATTCACTACCCGAGAAGTAGATCCATCTAGGGTAGGTGGCAAAGTACCTGAGTCAATAATAAGTGCTGATGTTCTGGCTATTCCACAAAAAATGGTAAAAGTTCATGAGTGTAACATGTAAACACAACACAAACAATAGTCATCAATGGAATGCTAATAGCTTACAAATCAAACAACTAAATCCATATAATGTGTGAGACACTTCATTGTTCATGGATTTTGAACTCTAGAGTTACTCACAAATTTTATTGAACCCATTCTTAACTAATATTACCATATTAATATTACAGAAAAATAAACAATATATTAATTAATACTAATTATTATAGTTTATAATCATATCTTTTGTGTTTTTACTTATTTTATTATTTTTATGTTATTATTGATGGAAGCACCAACATCTAGACTGCTTCAATTCATTGGCCCATTATATTATATGAGAGGATTGCTTGTAATTTTTTTACTATGTGTTTTTCATCAAGTTTTATGTTTGGCATAGAATAATGCATAGTACCAAAGCCAAAACTCTAAGGAAATCAAACCTTGAGTCATGTAAGGGTTCAAAATCCTAAAAAATGAGAGAACATACATTGTGCCAACACAGGGGACATGGGTGCATGCTGTAGTAAAGCCCCATATACTACCATCACATACTGTGTGAGATGAGCATCTACTCCATAAAGAGAATGTTGCCTGGTTATGCATGTTAAGAGAGTTTGTGCATGGTAGTAGGCACCTCAATTGCACAATAGGCATTGTAGTCGTGGAGTAATGTTTTTGTTGACAGCGTGCATGGTAATATGGCACAACAGTAGGCACTTCAATTATATAATTTCACTACTAAAATTTACCGAATTATCGACCAATTTTTTGGTCACTAATTCTGATTTTTTTGGTCGGTAAACCAAATAGCAACCATTTACCATCCAAAATCATAGATCGTAATTTTGCTCATCACTAAATTTTTTAACGATAAAAAATTAGACGGTCGGTAAATTACTGACCATTTACCAATCTTCAACCTACAGACATTTACTGACTTTATTCCTATAATTTTCTGACCAAATTAATTAGGTCAGTACATGGTCTCTAAATTATCGGTAATTAATGACCATTTACAGACAATTCACCGACAAATAATTACTGACTAAATTCCAACCATTTTCTGATCAAAAGTACTTAGTCATTTTATGGACTCAAAATGGTCGGTAATAACCGATCTTTTTGAGGCCAGTATTGACAACCAATATTGAAATATTCCGACCATTTTCTGACCAAAAATATTAGGTCGGTAAATGGTCTCCAAATGGTTGGTAATTACCGATAATTTACAGACCATTTACTGACAAATAAATTTCGGCGATAACTCGGCGAAAAATCTCCTGCGGTTTCCTCTAGATTTCTCTCTCGCGTTTTACATTAAATTAACTGTTATGTGAATTGCTTCGTATATTGCTGTTTGATTTAACTTCTCTCGCGTTTTCTATAACATTTTCATTTGCGAATATCTTGGGAAAATTGTTAATGTGCATTGTTAGGTGAAATATCAAGTAAACTGCTTAGTGAACTGCTATGGTATGTTAAATTTGTTAAATTTGTAAAGCCGGAATCCTTGTTTCCTCTTGCGTTTTTTGTGTTTCTGAGCTCAAGGTTAAGAAAAATGGATGATTCGGATCTTCTGTTCAACAAAAAATCACTCAGTTCAATCGCTAAGGGTACCGCGATTCTGTCCCCAACTTTTGACGCTAAAGAGGAGTCTCCTGCCGTGTTACTTACTGAAGAAGAGTTCCAAAAGCTTGAGGAACCTTTCAAGTTTACATTAATCGGGAAGTTCCCATGGCAAGCCGAGTTACGAAGAAATTTATGCTTTTATCGCTTCACTAAAGCTACGGCAAGTTGTTAAAATAGCCATATACGACGGGAAGCACGTCATTTTTCAACTCAAGGAAGAAGACGACTTCCTGAGGTTATGGATTAGAGGGCAGTGGAGCGTGGCTGGATATCCCATGCGCATTCTCAAATGGTCGCCCGATTTCTCACCATCCGTGGAGCCTGCAAATGCCCTGGTTTGGTTCACACTGCCTAAGCTTCCATTACATCTATTTAGCAAACATTTTCTTTATTCTATAGCATTATGCGTGGGTAAACCGTGGCTGATTGATGAGGCCACGGCTTATATGACAAGACCAAGTGCAGCTAGAATTCTCATCGAGGTTAACTGCAAAAAGTCTCCTCCAAAAAAAATATGGGTTGGCAATGATTTAAAGCAGGGCTTCTGGCAGTATATAGTTCCAGAAAACATGCCAATGTATTGTTTAAATTGCTTTAAAATGGGTCATGCAGAGGAGGCTTGCATGCTAACAAGCATGAGGAAAATCCAGGTGAAGGAATGGGTAAAAAAAGATTACAGGAAGGGCGAGGTAGAGGAGAGCCGTGAGGAAGAAAAAAAGCCAGAACAGGAGGAGAAAGAGGGAGAACGGGCAAATGAGAAATCTGTCGAGGGGAGAGAAAAAGAAAAAATAAAGAATAAGGATAGAGATGAGTTGAGGAATAGGGAAGAGCTAGGAAGAGAGGAGAGAAGGATAGAGCTGAGAGATAATAGCAACAATATGGAGGAGATCAGAAAATGGCTAGATAAAATACCAAGGGAGGTGGAAGAAGTAGAAAGGCTAGGGAGGAAAAAAACAATACATAAAAGGAAGAAAGAACAGTTACTAAAACATATAGACCAGCATGATTGGGATGAGGATGACTTGCTTTCTGAAGAGGAAATAGAAGCTAAAAGCTGGCCACTGTCCAGCAGCACCGATGAAGAATACAATTTAGTCCTGAAAGCACCAAAGGATGATTTATGGCTTAAAAAGCAGAAAATCAGCCATGCACCAAAAGACAGGAAAAAAGCATTAGAAGAAATCATGAAATTAAATAAGAGCTTGGAAAAGATAACAAAATAATGAAGATAGAGCAAGCCCCACCGAGTACTAGTAAGGCTACAAGAAACACGAAAAAATATACTAACTCGAAATATGAATCGAAATGTACTACTAGAGCGCAAGCCAAGTACACTTTATTATGAACAGTTTATATTGGAATATAAGAGGAGTAGCGAACGCTCCTACAATAAACAGAATTAGAAATTTAATTAAAATATATAAATTAAAAATATTAATTTTAGCTGAACCAATGGTAACTAAAGATCAGATAGAGAATTACAGGATGAGGATAGGCATGCAAAAGGCCTTCTCGAATCACAATAGTAAATTATGGATTATGTGGAATAGCCCCATAGACATTGAAATTTTATTAGAAAATGATCAAATAATAAACTTTAAAATGGCTAAACAACCAGAGATTATTTTTTCAGCGGTTTATGCTAGTAATGTAAAAGAAAAAAGGAAAACGCTCTGGCAGGAAATGGGAAAAATAGCACTCACGAAATCCCCATGGATTATAGGAGGAGATTTCAACACAATTAGAAGCCCATCGGAAAAGAAGGGAGGCAGGACACCAAATCCGGGAGCAATGACTCAATTCAATGAGGCTATTGCAAATGCAAGTTTAATGGAGGTTGAATACCTAGGTACAAATTACACTTGGTGTAATAACTGGAAGAATAAGAAAATGATCTGGTCTAGACTTGATCGAGTGTTACTTAATACAAAATGGTTAGATGTTATGGGGGAAGTTAAAGTACAGCATTTAAGCAGAACTTGCTCAGATCACAGCCCGCTCCTGGTAAGTCTTCGAAAAAAGAAGGTAAGCCAGAAGGCCTTCATATACCAAAATATGTGGGGCTTACACAAGGATTTTGAGTCTATAGTTAAAAATACATGGGAAAAACTTTTCCGGGTAACCCCATGCAGAGATTGGGTCAAAAACTGAGAGCATTACGATCTGCTCTTAATAAATGGAATAAAGAAGTGTTTGGCAATGTGGCTATGAAAATTCAAGAGGCAGAGCAGAGAGCCATAACAACAGAGAAAGAATATGAAAATATACAAAATAAAAAAACCAGAACAGAAGTTAATAAAGCTAAAGCTGAATTAAAACTAAGAATGCACATGGAAGAAATTTACTGGAAACAGAGAGCGAAAGTTAAATGGTTGAAGGATGGAGATAAAAATACGAAATTTTTCTATACAATGGCAAAAATTAAGTCGCAAAGATTAGGAATAAAAGGTCTTAAAAAAGCTAACGGAGAGTGGGTTGAAAAGGAGGAAGATATTAAAATTGAATTAGAAGAATATTTTAAAAACATTTAAGCGGGATAAATACAAATAGAAATTACACACTAATGGAGAAAATTAAAAGAAAAGTCACGCAAGAAGATAACAAAATGCTAGCAGAATTTCCTACGGAAGAAGAAGTGAAGAATGCAGTTTTTAATGCAAATAAAGATAGTGCAGCAGGACCAGACGGCTGGAATAATGCATTTTTCCAGCGAAGCTGGAATATAATCAAAAAAGATGTTCTAGAAGCTATCAACTGGATATTCGCGGGTGCGGAAATCTCAAAAACATGGTCCAGCTCATACATAGTTTTGATACCTAAGAAAACAAATCCTCAAAAAGGAGAAGATTACAGGCCAATCAGTTTATGTAATACCATATATAAAATATTAGCCAAATTGTTACAGGAACGATTGAGCAAAATATTACCAAACATAATAGAGCCGGAACAAGCAGGTTTTGTTAAAAATAGGCTAATAACTGAAAACATTAATTTAACATCGGAAATGATAAGAGATATAGGGACTAAGGTCAGGGGTCATAATGTAATCATGAAACTAGATCTAGCTAAGGCATTTGATAAAGTAGAATGGAATATACTTTGCTATATAATGAGAAAAATGGGGTTTTCAGAATTTTGGATAGATATTATATATAGATGTATATCTAGTGCTTGGATTAAAATTCTTATAAATGGCCAGGAAGGTGAAGAATTTAAACCAACCAGAGGTCTCAGGCAAGGGGACCCATTGTCCCCTTCTTTGTTTAATATTTATTTAGATCTTTTTATAGTAAACTTAAAAGAGAAAGTTAGAAATGGCAACATCTTAGCCTACAAACAGCCCAAAGATACGCCATTAATATGCTGCTTGGCATACGCTGATGACGTGATCATATTTACAAATGCCAGCAGCAAATCAATGAAAAACTTGATGGAGCTTATACAAATACTAGAAGAAGAAACAGGTCAAAAGCTTAATAAGAATAAATGTCAATTTCTGATAGCAGCCAAAACACCAGAAAACATTGCCCTGAAAATTAAAAGGGTCACAGGTTTTGCACAGTGTAAAGGAGCACTAATGTATTTGGGATGCCCAATTTACGAAGGAAGAGTAAAAGAGGAATATTTTACATTTTTACTGGATAAAATAAAGAATAAAATTGCCGGCTGGAAAGAAAACTTATTAAACATGGCAGGAAGAATCACACTAATTACCCATGTGCTACATAGTTCATTAATACATATACTAATGACGGCACAACCCCCAAATATAACCATTAAAAAACTAGAAAGAGAAATGGCTAATTTTTTATGGGGTAAAAGAGAAGGGAAGAATAAGCTGCACTGGAAAAAATGGAGAGATTTATGTTACCCAAAAGAGGAGGGAGGTTTAGGTTTGATTAGCCTAAAAGATATATCCAAAGCGTGGGCATGTAAGAATTGGTGGGGAATAAAATCAGATAAAAATATCTGGACGGCATTTGTAAAAGCTAAATATGGGTTAGGAAACAATGCTTTTAAAAACATAAAAAAAGCGTCTAGAAGCTGGAAAATGATGCGCGAACAACAAAGCAGCGTGGAAAAGCATACAATACTAACGAAAAGTGGGTGGAAATGGACTTTAAATCCAAACGGAAATTTTACATTAAAAAGTGCCAAGGAGCTAGTAAGAAGCAGAAAACCCTTACAATTTAAATTACTCTGGAAAAAAGATTTGCCTCAAAAAGTTAATGTTTTATCATGGAAAATCATGTCAAACATTGTTCCCCTAGATGCGAACATTCAGAAAAAGGGCATAAAACTAGCATCAAGATGTGAATGTTGCCATCAAGACATAGAGAGCTCAGATCACCTATTTTCTAAGGGTAAAATAGCTATAAAAGTGTGGAATAAACTAGAAATTGAAGCTAATATTGAAAGAAGTACAGTTAATTTAAGAAATAGGCTAGAAAACTGGTCAGAAAAACAAACAAAGAATAATATCTTAAAATGGATTAGAAGTTATATTCCGCATATAGTGTTATGGTGCATATGGAAAGCTAGAAACAGAAGTAGATATGATAATGTAAAAATGGAACATAATGTCATTTTGGAAGAAATAAAAAAAGAGAGTGCTTTTATTACGGCTTGTAATCCAATAAAAGTGGAAAACAGGAAAAAAGAGGAAGATAGAATAAAAGAATGGCACCTCGCAACAATAGCAAGAAAAATGCCAATTATGAAAATAGTTAACTGGAATAAACATGAGCAGGGCAGTCTAACACTAAATACTGATGGAAGCTTTAAAAGAGAAATGGGAGAAGCTGGTGGAGGAGGTTTAATAAGAAATGCGGAAGGCGAGGTACTGAAAGCGTTCACATCAAGAGATATAGCATCTTCTGCCTTGCAAGCAGAAATTATAGCCCTACAAAAGGGGTTGCAAATTTGTAAATCTAATAATTACCAAAAGGTTCAAGCACAGGTGGATTCAAAAATATTAGTGGACCTAGTACAGGGAAAGATATATTTATGGCAATTTGAAGAAGAGATTGATAACATTAGAAGCATTCTAAGAGAAATAAAAGGTGAGATTAAGCATATTTATAGGGAAGCAAACATGATTGCAGATAGATTAGCGGAAGAAGGAATGAAAAAAGGATCACAAGAATTTAGAGGGGAGAATATACCTGGAAAATTCAAAGGATTAATAAGATTAGATAAAATTGCATTTCCGTATATTAGGCTTCAAAAAAACATGAATTAATTTGAAAAAGGGGGGAGGAGGGGAGGTTTTTGTTTTAAGCCCGTTAAAGGGCTGACTAATAAATTTTTAGTGTTTTTTGCAGCTGGCAGGAGATAAAAGTAGAAAGAGATAGCTTCCCTGCTCCGAGGGAAGCCGGATAAGAAGTATTTTGTAATTTTATTGTTTGGTTTTGCTTTGGTTGGATTTCTCAGGCTAAGTTAAGCTTTAGCAAGGCCTTTGCAAAGGTTTAACTAAAACAAAGTAGCCTGGACAAAGTTAGAAAGGATAGGAATGATTGTTTGAAGGAATTGGCTTGGAGATATTGATTAGAACTATCATTTTTCACTGGAATCTGTTATGTGCAATAATGTCAACTACGGCTGTAATCTATCTCGTAGTTACTGCAGTTACAGATGAGCAAGTGCATTGATTAACCTAGAGACTTATCAGACTGGCAGGGGGATTAGAGAATCTGAGGGAAGTTGAATAAGGAGAGAGTTTGTAATTTTTTAGCTTGGTAGGCCTCTTTGGTTGGTTTTCTTTTCAGGTTAAGTCAAGCTGTAATAAGGAGGTTTCACAGAACTAGCAGAGGTTAACAAAAAGTCAAGCAGGCTGGACAAAGCGGGAAGGAACCAGTATTCTGCATTGATTCGGCTAAGAGAGAAGGATATGGCTAGTTCTGTGAATTATTCTGCAGTTACGGATGAGCAAGTGCATTGATTAGTCAAGAGACTTATCATCAGTGCCGAGTTTATCTCATGGGAGCTGTCGCACTCAGTTCTGATTCTCTACCCATAAAAGAGCAAGATTGATCAAAAACTACAAGCCTGATAAAGGGCTGAGCAAGCCCTAGAAAGGGCTGAAATTATTAACTAAGAAATTCTTTAATGTTTGTCATTTTCTCTTTTTTCTCTTGCAGCCTGCAGGGGGATTAGAGAACCTGAGGGAAGTTGAATAAGGAGAGAGTTTGTAATTTTTTATTGCTTGGTAGGCCTCTTTTTGGTTGGTTTTCAGGTTAAGTCAAGCTGTAATAAGGAGGTCTCACAGAACTAGCATAGGTTAACAAAAAGGAAAGCAGGCTGGACAAAGCTAGAGAGGGAAGGACTAGTATTCTGCTTCGATTCGGCCAAGAGAAGCAGTGTGTTTTATTGACTGTCATGATCGGCCTTACACATTGTGTTTTGACTGTTATTGATCGGCAGTGTGTTTTATTGCTTGCCGGCAGGGGGATTAGAGAACCTGAGGGAAGTTGAATAAGGAGAGAGTTTGTAATTTTTTATTGCTTGGTAGGCCTCTTTTTGGTTGGTTTTCTTTTCAGGTTAAGTCAAGCTGCAATAAGGAGGTCTCACAGAATCAGCATAGGTTAACAAAAAGGAAAGCAGGCTGGACAAAGCTAGAGCTAGTATTTCTGCTTTGATTCGGTCAAGAGGCTGCTCTTACTTACACATTGTTTGAATTATTTTCTTGACTTATTGATTGGCCAAGAGACCGTTAGTAGAAGGTTATGAAATTTACTTTTTAATCTAGAATTTCTAGATTAGGTTTTAAAGTGGGTGTAAAAGGGATAAGGGTAGAACTAGCTTGTAAAAATGGTATTCCTCCGCCAAAAGTGAGGGTGATAATTAATAATAAAATATCCTTTAAAAAAATTTCGACTATATTCCAACAATTTTTGACTATATTCCAACAATTTTCTCACCAAATGCATTAGGTCAGTAAATGGTCACAAAAGGGTCGGTAATAACTGAAAAAATTGTGACAAAAAATTGATCAAAAATCTTTTAAAATCATTGGTAGGTAATTGATCTCCAAAAATAGTATAGACCATTTGTTAATCTTTTACCGACCATTAATATTAAAAAATTGTGGGTAGTTTTGGTCGGTAATTACTGACCAAATTTTTTTTCAATTTTTCTGCAGTTGCTACAGAAACTATAACAAATAATACAAAAAAACATCCAATTAACTTCCAGTTTTGATATAGCTGCTACAGAAACATATATAGATAACTCGACAAAAAAATCCAATTAACTCAAGCAAACAACTATATATACTACATATATATATTAAAAACATCAAGAAAATAAAAAAAAATAAAATCTAGAATCAAAGTTTAAGGTATTGAAAAAAAATGTGTGCAATACACTCAATCATCCAATCTAGTATCATAATCGTTATGCTGCGACATTTTTCGTCCACACAGTGAGATGTCAGTACTAGGGTAGAGCTGTTTGCTGCTGCTAGTCCTGATGCGGGTCTACAGGTGCTGCTATAGATGATGGAGTAGTTGCGGTAGCTGTAGCATTACATCGAACAATCTGAGGTAGATCATTAGGGTTGAACTGCAGTCCTCCTTCTGAAAACATCTTTGTAAGCCAGTCAAAATGCATGTGCAACTCACCCCTATCATCTTCATAGTCAATAATGCGTCACTCGGTATCGGCCATCTGAAACAGTAATGAATTTTGCATCACGTTCTAAAATTACTCCATCTTTGAGAATAAATTCGAAACTGGTCTTGAAAATTCAGATTCATAGTCTAGTTGTCTTTTCAAGCAGAATGATGATGACGGCGAACAAATGCCATAGACAGGCATCTTCTCCTTGCCATCAACAGCCACATACCAATTCTGATTCGTATCAACTAGTGGAGCTGATGAATGAGAACTACCTGTTGCACCATCACATGAACCTGAAGTAGACTAAGAATATGTTTGACTCACAGCAGCTAACATATCCTCATATCTCGCCAAATAAAAATTTACGAAAAGTATTTCAATTTATATTCAAACAAAAAAAACGAAAATTAATTTTTTTATATAAACTTACATTTGCTACATGAGATTTCTGATCAACGAAAGTCTGATCATCATGAGCCTTCGTGTGGATGTATCTAAATAAGCGAGGAGCATTGGACTTCTTACCCTTTTACATATCTATAATTACACACAATAGATAGGTTAATTATATTGGAAAAAAATTTCTTATGAGAAATGAAATTTAGGCATTATTGAACAATTTCACAAAGTAATAAACATAAAAAGTATAAATTAGAAATAATACCAATGCTCGTTCATGCTCACGCATAGAGTGAGATCTACAAGTGTGTGTAGACATTCCACTACCCTTTCTAGCCAGCTCTGAGCAACGATTGCCGCATTGTTTATCACACCTCTTCATATAATCCAAATCTTCCAAACTACTCCTCCACTACTTGAAAACATGATCCGGGACACTCGAATCTTTTTCTTTCTTCTTCAACCATTTATCTTTGATCTCATACATGGTGTCTTTATACCAACTAGCAGTATTTTTGTAGAATACACTTTTGACCGCCTCCTTTGGCTGTGTCTACCTGAAAACTTTCTGCATCTATAAATAAACAATTTTTAATCAATGAACAAAATAATAAATAAAATATGTAAAAATTTTTAGGTAGTAATTTTTACCTAAATTTTCTCCAAGTCATCAATTGGTCTCTATATTTGAGTGACTTCTAATTATGTCCATTAGGTTTAAAGGACTTCCTGAAAATTATTCTCAGAACCCTAGAAATGGAACAAGCCGGCCCTAACTTCACCATGCAAAAAAAATTTATTAGCAAGTAAAAAATAAATTAAAAAATTGATAAATAGTTTGTTAAGTTTTATATCTTACGGATTATCAATTGTCTGATCAAATTGAGCAATAGGGAGTATCTCGTCAGTATGGTGCTCTAAGGAAGACTCTCCAACATCTCCAACCTCTCCCTCCTCTCTCTCCCTTGTCTTTTGATCATTCATCAAAATCTCAGGACCATTATGTGGATCAGTCAGTTGATGCTGCTGCTATGGTATATTCACAACCTTCTCTATCTACTATGGCATCTCATCCATCCATGACCCTCTACAAGTTTCGAGCATACCTAAAGCTGTGCTGCCTATACCATAACTCGTACGACCTTACAACATGCTACCTCTACCTCATCCACGTGCCATATCTATAAAAAATACATAAGACAATGAAACTAAACAAAAATGATTAATAATTAAAATAACATAAAATACACTGCCTACTCATTCTCATCAGAATTATCCAAATTTGGTTTGTCTTATTCTTCATATGTACTAACATCATTTTTAAACTCCTCTTCATCAATCGTTTCTTCCTATAATAAATTAAATTTTCATAAACATCTACATCTCCACAAGTATCCACTCAAAAGATGCGACTAAAAGGACGTCTTCATCCCCCACCACATCTTCGATTATAACAACAATACCAACATGTTTGAACTGCATGGAAATTCATTAGGACATATAGATGAGCTGTAGTATATTAATAGTCTGTTAGATACCATTTTTCTTCAGCACCAATTGCTTTACCTGTAGGTTTGAAAATCTCAAAAATATCATTATCTACATTGTCATAAAGATAAATTTCATTCCACTCTTCATTAAGTGGAAAACTTAGATCTCCTTCTTTGAAATAGAATAATGTGAATTTTGTAGCCTCATCCATAATATACCCTACTGATATAGAACCCTCTACCTGAGCCTTATTCATTTTTATGGTTTATTTTTCTATAGTATCTACAAAAAGATTATTAAAAATTACATGTCATTTTTGCGTGTATAAAAATATATATAAGAAAAGAATTTATTTAGTGAATTATTATTACCTTTCTAAAGGATACATCCAATGATAATGGACAGGACCTACAATCCTAGATTCATAAGCCAAGAGAACTGGAAGATGTTCCATTGAGTTAGATAAACTAGGAGGAAAATTTTTTTCAAGATTTCATAAGATAATAGGAATTTGTTCATCCAGATTCCTCTCTACCAGAAAAATCCCATATAGCTAGGGACAATTCCCGAGCTAAATGGGCATTTTTCATCACTAAATGGGATATAAAGATGGATTAACAACATATCAATTCCCTATCTAAAGTTCTATCTCGCCGCTAAAATTTAGCGAGGGAAACTGTCCCTAGCAAAAAATTTAGCGACGGAAAATCCCTAGCTAAAAAAATAATTTTTCTAGCTAAATTAGCAAGATAAATTAGATTTTCCATTGCTAAATGGATATAATGACAGAAGTATTCACAAGCTAAAATGCTCATCACTAAATATTAGCGATGGAAATAGTCTCTAGCTAAATAAAATTAGCGACGAAAATATCTTGCTAAAATAAAAATATCCCTAGCTAAATTAGCTAATAAAAATTTCCTAACTAATTTAGCTCGGAATTTTTCCTTGCAAATTTACCATGGAATTTTTCCTTAGCTAAATTAGCTAGGTAATTCCACTAGCTATTTTAATTTCAAAAATATTTTCAGAATATTTTTATTAAATTTTTATTAAATAATTTAAATATTTTATATAATTGAAAAATAGAAACTTAAATGATAATTTATAATTAACACA